>SNQJ01S0106830.1:74300-101510 GCA_010110895.2 Picea sitchensis | reverse complement strand
TGTTTGACAAGTTCTTTGAAATCGAATTCACACCGATTTTGAAGATACAAAATTCAACTACTTTTGAAGAGTCAAGCCAGGCAACTCTTTGAATGTTTGAGTGGATACAAAGCTAAACTTGACTTGTGAAATCGAATTCACAAGTACTTTTGTAAAGTCAAGCCAAGTTACTCGTGCCGTTATTGACTACTTTTGTAGAGTCAAGCCAAGCCAATCTTTGTCAGTACCTACTGGTCTGTTTGCACTTTTGTAGAGTCAAGCCTAGCCAATCTTTTTCAGTACCTACTGGTCTGGTGGCAGGTGGATTTGAGTGTTTGACAATTCTTGACTTGTGAAATCGAATTCACACCAATTTTGAAGATATAAATCTCAACTACTTTTGAAGAGTCAAGCCAGGCAATGAAACTACGAGCAAGCTTAGCCATGAAATTCCAAGTATGTATTGAGCCCTTAAATGATTAAAATATATTTCCTAGTCGCAAGTCAAGACGCTCTCAATATATTTCCTCGTGGCAAGTCAAGACGCTCTCAAGGCCCGGACAAAACTCAACTACTTTTGAAGAGTCAAGCCACGCTAAACTTGACTTGTGAAATCGAATTCACAACTACAAAGCTAAACATGACTTGTGGAATCATTAAAAAAACTAATAATAACTATAAAAAAAAAGGATCATTAAAAACCTAAACATAACTATAAAAAAAAGCTAATAATAAAATGAATTTATTTTTTCAATAACTTAATAAATGTATACTTCAATAAAAACATTAAAAAACTAATAATTACGTGCATGTACATGTTCTTAATTATTATTAAAACAAAATTATTTATTTTCCAAATAAAGATAAAAAAAACTAATAACTCATGCTATAATATTAATATAGAAGTCTAATAACTAGCAATCAAAATTGAAGTTGTCATTATTGGTCAAGAGTCTTCTAGTGTGTAATAAAAGAGTTGTAGTTGGGGAAAACTCTTTTAGGCATCCCTCCAATACACACTGAATTTTTTTCCATATTTTAAAGTGACTACAAAACCATTACTTTATATGAGATATATTTGTGTAAAATGTAAGCTTGACATGTTACCATGTATGCATAGAAAAAAAAAAAGAGGAGAATCAGATCAAGTATTTCCCTCTAAACCAGTTAAGTGCATTCTATAAGAAAGACAATCCAAACTTAAAGAAAGAGATAAAAAAAGGAGTGGATCATGGATTTTCCTCTTAGCCCTTTAGTTGCATTCTATAAATTTTAGCTTAAAAAAATGACAACATAGAGTATTGCACTCAACAAATTTTAACATCCTTCTCCTCCTAGAAGCCCAATATTTAACATCGCCCGATAGCCATCTAGGGGTAGGGTTTTGACTTCCTCAACCCTAAATTATGATAAGGTTTTGGACCTTCTATAATCTTCTTGAAATTCTATACGTGGATAGCCCCATATGCGTGAGTAATGGACACTGGCATGGTAACCACTTGTACCATGGTGGTCAACACAGTAGGTCAACTTGCAAGAGGAATAACTTTCGCATACGAACTCTGATTGAGGTGTTTGACACACCGTTGGAAAGGTCCCAAAGTTTATAATATGGATTCTCTATTAGAAGTAGGAAGGTGGTCCAAAAAAACATTGTTTGATGCCTCAAAATGGCTTTGGAATATTTCAGACTATTTCAAACCTAAATTTTCCAAATTGCGATATGTCACTAAAATGACACTCCAAGTTCATCCCTCCAATTTTTTCCACTCTGAAAGCATCAAGATAGATGAAAAATAATATAATGATAAAATCTAAATCATTTTTCCATTTATGGACAGTTATAACAATTCTTTTCCCATTCTTTGAGAGTTGATTTCATTGCTTTCAACTTTTGTTCCCATATATAAATCCACAATCCAACTACCTATTTTTTCCATTTCACTAAGATTATGATCTGTAAACTTGCGTGGATATTCCACTAGAATAGTTTTGTTAGAAAAACAGGATCGCAGAGAAATAAAATAAAACAAATGAAGAAATAAAACACGGAAGATGCATAATACAATAGAGACACAGATATACGTGGTTCACCCAGTATGAGCTACGCCCACTAAATAAGTCGTCAGGTCCTTCCTTTTCATTATCCAGCAAATGAAGAGATACAACCTACAACACACCCGTTGTAACTTCCTCTTATTTCTCTCATAGTCTCCTCTCTCAGAATACAATATTCGCCTTGATACATAGCCGCAATACAATTCCCTCATAAAAGAGGTTTGCCTTATAGGGAAAAAAACCCTAACATAACTTCTACCGTCAAATCTGCGACCTTATAATGAACGGTCCATATTTACTATGAAATTATAATATACATTTACAAGGTAATTTTTCCTTCGGGGGCTTCACCCCCGAACCCCCCAGCCGAGGGGATGAGCCCCCCGGACCCCGCAGGGGGGGAAGCCTCCCCTGCAACCCCCCCGCATGGAGGGGTGTATAGTCTTCATGGGTTATAAACGCAGTTGAAAACAAAGACCTATGAAACAGGAAAATAATCAGACTCCACAACCAACAAGTTTGTCACAACAGATCTAATAAAATACTGAAAATATTTACTATTAAGGTTATTTTTCCTTTAGATATCCAAAATATTTAGTCATTGATTTTTTGCTTATGTATGAAATAAGATAAAATGCAGAAAATAGAGAACAGTAAAACACAATCATGCCATCCACAAATAGACACAAGATATAACCTAGGAAACCCAATACAAGAGAAAACCCAGCTAGAAGGTGAGGTTGCTCTGCTCTATTTTCTTTGGTATAGAAATGATGCAAGTACAAAGAAAGATGCATTCTATGTGGATTAGCCTTTGACCTATGACCTGTATGGCTACTACTGAATCTCTCCTCCTCTGTTATGCAAACAAAATGCCACTCCCAGATGTTTTTCTCAACTGTGGAACAAAATACAATGCAAAAGAATGGAACCCCTTCTCCTCCTAGTGGCCTGGTATTTAACATAACCCGATAGCCATCCAACGGTAGTATTTTGACTTCATCAACCCTCAACTATGATAGGGTTTTGGACCTTCTAGAATATTCTTGAAATTACATATGTGTCTACCCCCATATGCACTCACGGATTTATCCAATAACAAAATTGGCGACACAAACCGATCTCCCTAGATCCACCTGGATCTAGAACAAAGAAAAACAGAATAGGACGCTTTCATGGTTTAAATATTGAATTTACTAAGAGCCAAGAATCATGGACATACCTTATGTCGCTTCCTATAGTCTTTGTTGCTCCACAACCCGGCTCAGTGCTCTTGTCTTGATCAAGATCAAAAGCAACACAAACCAGTAAAGTGATAGCGATAGCATAAACTCAATATAAACCTATGTGTGTGATCAAGGAATGCATTCAATAAAACACAACAAGCTTTATAGGAAAGAATCATTACTGTATCATATTAAATATGAAGAGAGATTACAACCATATGTCGTGGAGTCACTTCCAACTGTCGTTTGTTCCCCACGCACTTCTTGCTCCAAGGATTACGGGACCATGGATCGATAGCTATACAATCTATCTTGACAAAGCAAATCTCAAAGCCACTCCAACCAAGCTAATAATTCCAAGACAACCAAAAGCTAACAAAAGCTCAAGCTAACTTTCTCCATGAGAACTCACTCTCCTTTTATAAGTTGAAGAAGATAAGGTGAGGAGGTGAGATGATCCCACTAAATCATGAAAGTAATTAAGATCCAAACCATTCGGACCACCTCATAGAAGCTTCCCTTCTAGAAGATTCACGAAATCGCTCATTTTTTCCCGTCTTGGAGATTATTTTGTCGAAATTGCGGATGGATAAGTGTGCATTGTCCCTATCGGTCGTCTTAAATTAATAGCATCTTCCTTTACATAGGGGTAATATGAATTTTGATCGTGATGCCATGACAATGTTCATAGATGATGTTGTGATAACAACACTAAGGAAGCACTCATGACACCTCATATGGCTGATTTGAATAAGAGCTGATCCATTGGAATCAAATAGCTCTTGACACCTAAAAGAAACCATGAAACATTGTTGATTTGGAGAGGGCTCCCCTATATAGGCTGCGGTGGTGCTCCTGTATGATTCGGGGAGTGTTATCTTGACTCCTTAGGCCCATACGGAGGCTGCTCACCTTAAGGCGGCTTCAAATCACATCGAGGCCTTCTAGCAGCTCACGATACCCCTTTGAAGAAAGCGGCTCTGTGCGGGTCAGTTGTTAGCCTGTTGAGAAGAATAAGGAGAGGAACATTCGAGATTAGGAGGCGGTTATTCTTTCGAATTCTTGTTGCACAAATCAGCGGATCACGATCCCATGAAAAGGTTCCCAACTGGTTCTAAACATATCTCAAGAGGTTAGGCCTTTCCCAAACCTATATAGCGAGGCTGTGATGGTGGAAAGGGTGGAAGAATGAATATGTGAAACTTATGATCTTGGAGAAACACACAGTCAGCCAAAGAATAGGTGATCATTGAAGTTGTTGTCAACCAGGTTGCGGATCTTTCAGGCAAGGGTTAGACGAAGAGGACTTGGCGAAGATGTCGCATTCGCATCTAAGATTGTAAGCACTGCTGTCATTACTATCCATTCAACCAAACCTTGCTTTGTTTCTTTCTGATTTGTGTATGATGTTACACGAACTTATCATTTCATGATAGATCTGTCTTCAAGCTAATGTCAATAGGGTAGGAAGTGGTGGTATCTTGTTTGTCCACGGCTTTATTTGAGGGCTTGAAGGATTGGAGTGCAACTTTCAGGCGTCTGAGGGACAAGCTGTCGATTAAAGGTATACATTACTCTCCTTCTCATGCATCGATCTAGATAGATTTGAAAGAAATCCGGTGTCCATGATAGGAATTTTTACGTCTAGAAGTTAAGGTCAAGCTCTGAGGTCGATCTACTTGTCGTAGTGGATTTTCTACAACAAGAATTCTAAGCACCTGGTATGGTGCAACTGCCGAAGATAAGGTCATTCTTTCGCACCTGCTATATGGCAACTGCGAACACCCTGCACCTGGCTATAGTGAAACCTCTGAGAATGGGTCATTCTCACGCACCAGCTACTCTGTAACTGCAAAATTCCCTTTTATAAGGTTTTATAGGAAAAATTTCTTTTCTCGAGGGAGAAGTTCTTCTCCCTTCTCTCTTCAAGACCTCAGGCCATTGACCCCTCACGGAAACAGATAGGTTTACATCATTAACGTCATAGGGATGTGAAAATAATGTAGCAGAGAGCCCCCAAGTATGAAGTTAGAACATGAAATTGATATTTGAAATACTTACTGTCGAGAATAATGTAGGGAACAAAGAACGGTCGATTAGGAAGCACGCCAACAAACGAAATCTGATCTGTCTCATCTTTGAGGTAGGTATTCCCATAATTAGAATACAAAATGACTCAAAGCATAAATCCGACATGTAAAGATCCATGTCAAGTAAAAGAATGAGGTCATGGCCACCAAACATGCTTGTGGATCCGTAGCAATATGACTCAAATCACAGGAACACCAGCCATAAAAAATACAAACGTGGATCTATGTATGTTAAGACTCAAATTTATAGCCTGGAAACGCCTGTCATGGATCTATGCAGCGATGCTGCGAATATGCTCCAGCATTAACACGGATCTATGAGAAAATATCCGGGGTCTTCAATCTGTCACGAATGATAATTACGAATCTAACCATGTAGATACATGTGTCGAAGTCGAACATGATGGAAACCACTTGATTACCCGGTCATTGGGTATTATCACGAATTAAAGTGCGAGAAAAATCACCATTAATGTCAATGACTCCCACGGCACACTAGTACAATCCAACGAACATGAAAAATGAGTTGAAGTTGAACCTTCGATGGAATCTCCTGATCAGGAGTCAATAATGAAAAACCACTATCAAAAGCGAGGAAACCTACCATTGGGGCATGGAAGTTCGAGTACCAATTAGTTTCTAAGTCTAATTCTGGATAATGGAGGTTGAAGTCGACGGAAAAGACTTGTCTGAAGAGCCTTAATGTCCCACATCAATGACTACGAAACAAGTAACAAGATTTGATGTAGATCGGGGTAACCAGTGATTCAAAGGTATTTCGGGGATGGCCGGCATAATAGAAGGATTAAGGCTGAAAATAAATTGCGCAATAGAAGGCTTCGGGGTTGAACATCTTTTTGAACATATTGGCGGCAAAACTGGCTTGTCTTGGAAATATTGACTCAACAACGAGGATCATAGACCAATTTCTAATATTAGGATTATGATGGAGACAAGTGATTTTCCAACTTCATTTCAACAAGTGAAAAGGTGTCATGTTCAAAAGTGACTCTTTCATGGAATCCAGGTTTAGACACAATTCTTCCAAATTTTTCCCCCACCATAAATGGCGAGTACCTCTTTATTTTCACGCCAGCTTGAAGAGGATCACACATGCCTGTTGATATAAGCTCATCCCTCAGACGAGTCCCTCAAATTATGTTTAGCGAACCCTAAAGGAAAGAGTGGACAGTCCCATTAATGGAGGTCTTTAGATGTTTATTCCGCGAGTCAAAGAAAACTCATGGAGTTTTCATTTTAGAAATCTGAAAAACATGCAAAGAAAACTCAAATCCCATATGGGCCTTTCAATGTTGACTGTTTTATGATTCCAAATAAAGAAAACTCAAAGTTTTTCAAGATTATAGAGTTTGGAAAAACACTTAAAAGACTCTATAATCATGAAAAAAAAAAAAAAAAAAAAAAAAAAAAAAGTGATAAACTATCTCTCACCGGATGTTTTCTTCAAATACTTTAACAGCGTGAAGAGAACAAGATTGGCTGGAAATCTTTCACGTTTAGAGAGTTTGAAAACTTAAAGGACTCCGGGGGTTCCTTTTTCATTATAACCTTGTTGACGAAAAAGTGATAAAGAAAATTATGCTCAATCAGCGTTCTCATGTGTTCGGTAGCGAGAGCGGACAAAGACTAAGCTGGGATTGTTTTTATTTTATGCAAACTTTAAAAAAAAAACCTATGCTTGGGATAGATTTTTAATTTTTACACAACTTCGCTAAACAAAACTATGCTTGGACTTGGTTTATTTTTACACAAGCTTGAACCATAGAAAACATGCTTGGACTTCTAGCATATGGTTGGTATAGCCCGGTTTAAAAGCTGGCGGCTCAAGCTTTAGCATGAGATCGGTGAGGATAAATGCCCCCAGCTTCGTTTCATTCAACTACCAAGGAGAATGAAATGAAGCTCCAAATACTAAACGAAGGACTTGAATCAAACAGAAAGGAGGAATTTGTTTCATGTTTTAGCAGGCGACAGAAACAAGAATTATGCTTTCGAACCTCCATTTCATTTTTAACAGGTTATTCTGAGAGACACAAAACTATCACCGTAAATCGGTTCATCTACCTTTGTTTCATTTTTTAGCGAGGTTACCTCGAGAGGCAAAAACTATCCTCGAGAAAATCAAGTTCAATCCCCGGACCTGTTTCATTTTTAGCGAGGTTGCCACAGAGAGACACAAAACTATCCTCGAAAATCCGGGTTCAATCCCCAGACCACTGTTTCATCTTTTAACGGAGTTGTACAGTACAAAACTATCCTCGAAAAAATATCTTCTTGATCATGGATTCCCAGAGAGACTGATACTCCAAAATGACACCATGTCAATGGACAAAACTTCATCATGGCTTCCCAAGAAGGTCTTCGGAAGAAAACACACTCTGGAAGGACACCATGTCAGTGTGGCGGGGAGTAAAAGTCAGTCTAACAACCCTACTCGAGGAAAGAGATTACCATGTCCTTCTTGGATCTAGAGTCAGCCAGTTGGAAGCCATGGGTGACAACGCCACATAATTGACCTATGGCGAGAGCGTCATGCATACAGAACCATTGAGAGAAGGCAAAATCGGTGGGGTCAATGGGCGAAAGTTGATCAACGATCTGCTCGTCCGCGCTCGTGAGAAAGATATCACGAAAAGACAAGAGACAATGGCTCTCATGGCATAGACATAATCTAAACCCAGGTAAAGAAAAATCCAGGGGTCTTGGACTACCATGGCGTCAATAAGAGCGGTTCTCGAGTTATAGGAAGCGAGGAAGGATCCTAAGCTTGACTGATTCTTACTGTTAAAAGCTAACAGTTACGATGTAGAGCGCCAAGTAGAGGACAACCCAAATCTTGCCAAGCAATAGAGGACAAAATACTAACAAAGCGAACCTTCGTCTATCAATGTTTTGGTAACATCTCGACCACAAACCTATACAGTAATCTGGAAAGGAATGTAAGGAGGGAGAGCGAGTCGATTAGTACATCCCAGTCAAAATGGATAGCCTCATTACTTGGAGGGGTTCCTTTGGAAGGAGAATACTGACACGGTAGAGTACGTATCAACAAAAAACATGTAGAGTATCAGGTTTAGTTTCTAGCGGGAGAGTAGGATCGGCCAGTGGAGAAATCATATGTTCGCAGGTTCATTCTCCAAAGGGAGAATGGGTTCGACAGGTGTAAACGGATCGAGCACTTGGGTGACACTCTCTAATGGAAGAGTGGGATCAGCAGAGGATGGGATAGGATCGACAGCTTTTGTTCCTCTCGAGGGAGAATTAGAATTGAGAGATGGTATCGGATCAACCCACTTTGTCAAGCTAGTTTAACTAAGGGCGTGACCTGTGGCCGACATGATCAACCGTTTTGGCCAGGTGAAGGACCCGGATTGATCATTCCATCAACTATAGATTAAGGTTGAGAAAACATGATATTATATTTGGAAGTTGAAGTGAAATAGTCATGTCTTCGAGGAATTTCAAGGCTTCTTCCATCACGAGGAAAAGAGTAGGTATATGAATCCCTTTGCATAACATGCAGGGAACTTGACAATTTTCTTCCCAGCGGTATAAGTGACTAGTTGGCTGGGGGTCATCAACGCATGTTGTTCGGTGGCGACATGGGTTGGGAAGAATGTGTAGACCATACTTCTAAAACCTTGGTGAGCGAGGGTAATCCCCTTAAGAAGATGGCTACCCTTACAAAGTTTGCAAGGGTATTTGGGCTTATGAGTTGTTTGGGTATCTTGACATCATCAACACTCCGGCCGGATACTTGATGGCCAGTTGTTTTCCAACATGTGTTTGTGAGGTTGGAAGTTTGGATCACTAACTTAGTTTTCTTCTTCTTATTCTTCCTTTTCTTCTTCTTCTTATTCACCGATTCTTAGCTTGAACTTTCACTGAAGCCGAAGAAGAAGGTAAACGATGACCTTGCAAGTGAAGAGGAGAAGAAGACATGCTGATGAAGATGGTGAAGGATCAGCTTATGAGTTGATAATGTTCTTGGGAGAATGCTACGGTGAAGCACTTCTTGCATTGAGATACAGTGGAAAACAACCATACCGCCAATCCAATTGTGAGACTTGGAAGGCTCAAAGTAGCGATGTGAGGAGGACCAATGTTCCATAAGAAGGAGAAAAACAAAAGGTTCCACAGGCCGGAGGGATTCCGAATCATTGGTCATTTAAGGAACTAACGCCATTAAATAAAAAACCAATCTAGAGTCCATAGAAAACAAACACCACACTAAAAATCTAGGAAGCAAGCAAACAAACAAAACCTTCTCACAATGGGCAGCACTAGTTGGTGATGAAATCAAAAATCATGAGATCAATATAGGAAGAGATAGGGATAGATTAGGTGGATCAATTACGTTGGCAACCTACTTAACGGACTTACACCTGGTGCAAGCTCCCACATAATCGTGGTATACCTCCAAGTGAGCAGAGTGAGTCACGGCCAGTCAATTCAGTGCAGTACAAGACTTTCCCTTCCACAGTCACCTTGGGTAGAACTACTAGAGATAGGCCACTAAGGTCACCTACAAACAACAATAAAGCCAGGGGACGATCGGCTTGATCCGTCCAGTATGAAGCGAGGTATCTAGCTCCGAATCAACTCAAAAGGCTTCCACTCATCATTGTGGGTATGCCTCAGAGTGACCACATTATCGTTAAATCTCTACAACGATGTCAACAAAGCGGGGTTAGTAACCCTGCCAACACCAATGCAACCCAATGCTTGACCCCTGTGTGAGAAGGACTTCGAGGGCCATTATGTTGAAAATGGATTTAACTCTCCTATCTGAATGCTATGTTTGTTTTTGAGCTTTTGGAAAGTTATCTTTCACTTTTATTCCAAGCCCTACAACTAATCTAATGTAGGTTTACTTCTAGTGAAAAATAAAAGCGTCTAATCAAATTTTATAATTGTTTTATTTTATGGCTATTGTTACTCTAAAGGAAAGTGGCGTGGACAATATGGTGTTTTCATAGACTAGAAAATTATGCAAAGATATGAAGATGCAATCGTTTTCATTTCAATGAAAACTATGCTCTGAGAAGGAGAAAACATTTATCATTCCATGCCACGATGTCCCAAAATATATTAAACTTCGTCAATATCAATCATGGAATTTCATGCTTTAGATGCAATATGCCCCAATCTAATATAAAGCAGAAATTAAATCTTTTTGTTTCAAAATTTCACCTAAAAGCAATAATGAACTTTCTTAAAACAGAAACCCAAACAAAGTTTTCTTTTAACACGAGTTATTCAAAAAAAAAAAAAAAAAAAAAAAAAAAAAAAAAAAAACACATGCTTTGTAATTGAAAGACACTCAAAGCAAGAGACTAATCCTTCAAAACCAAACAAAGCAAAATATTTAAAAGAAACTCCAAACAATGTCAAGCGGTATGTGGATCAATATATGCTCCAAAAGTTCAATCCAGGTTGTTCAAAGCAAAGCGGGCATCAAAAATGACAAGACCAAATCCAAAAATTTTCTACAAACAAGTTCGGCTTCTTGTGGCGTCGCGATGCGAGAATTAGGTATTCTTGAGTCTAGACATAGGTAGGGTCGAGAGATGCACCCTAAGCTGAGCGGTGAGGTCGCGGAACATGTCGGTCTCATGAGGCCACTAAAAGTGCAGTCATGAGAATGTTTGTAAACACAAAATTTGGAAAAAGGACCAAAATTTTGAGTGAACTTCAAATCGAGAGAGTCTTGATGGATCTCCACCAGACTCAGAGACCGAGAAAAAAAGTAATCAAAGCAAGGGAAACTAGACTAACTAGAAACAATCCGTTCCCCGATTAAGGTGTGATTTTGTTATTGGAATGGAAATCCATGAGTCTTGGACACAAACCGATCTCCCTAGATCCACACGGATCTAGAACAAAGCAAAAGCAGAATAGGACACTGTAAGTTTTAAATATTGAATTTACTAGAGCAAGAATCACGGACATACCTTATGATAAGCTTTCTATAGTCTTTGTTGCTCTCGCTTGGCTCGATTAGCTCTTGTGCGGTCGAATCAAAATACAACACAAACTAGCCAAAGTGATAGCGATAGCATAAACTCAATATAAACCTATGTATGTGATCAGGAATCATACAATAAAACTAAACAAGTTTTATAGGAAAGAATTGTGTCTTGTATCATATTAAATATGAAAGAGATTACAACTGAGCCTTGATGTGCGTAAGGTCCCTTCCAAGCTGTCCTTCGTTACCCACACACCTTCTTGCTCCAGAGTTAGAGCAACAGATATGATAGATACTCTCAATCTATCTTGACAAAACAAAATCCTCAGCCGCTCCAACCAAGCTAATAATTCCAAGCCAATAAAAAGCTAACAAAGCTCAAGCTACTCTCAGAACTCCTCTCCTTTTATAAGTTGAAGAAGATAAAGGTTGGGGATGTTAGGATGATCCACTAAATCATGAAGCGAGTAAGATCCAAACCATTGGATGCCCACCTCACCATAGAAGCTTCCCCTTCTAGAGATTCGAGAAACCGTACGTTTATCCCACGTGCTGGAATTCTCACACACTAGCTATAATTACAGCAGAGAATGGGTAATTTACGCACCCTGCCTATATAGAAACCTGCAGACATCCTTGCACCACGGCTACTCGGTAACTGCGAGGAAAATGGGTCATTCGCACCACATTATATAGCAACTGCGAACTTCCCATACATAAGGTTTCTATATAGCAACCTGCGAACTTCCCTTTTTATAAGGTTTTTACATAGGAAAAAGCAATTTCTTTTCTCAGGAGAAGTTCTTCTCCCTTCTCTCTTTAGGAACTCAGGCCACTGACCCCTCTAAAGGAAACAAATAGGTTTACATCATTAACGATCATAGGGATGACGAAAATAATGTGTAACATCCATATAGCTTCGTGTTGCCAAATACGGGAAATTTATGGTGTCGGACATATCATGGTCAAAGTATTTGAGGCCATTGACCCCTCCTAGCATCTCAACGTCTACCTTTACACCTTTGGGGATCTTCAACATTACCATGACTAGATCTGTCTGTGTGCATTGTACGCCATGCATACTGCTTTCTGCTCGCCCCTTCTTTGTCTCTTGTGGGGATGATACCCCGACTGTTGGTGTGTCCTAGTTCCCTATTCTCTGTTTCTCTTCGGGTTCTATTCCCTGATACTTCGAACTCATGGCCTGTTCTTCTTGTTGTGGCCCTTTCCCCCTAGAAATTTCATATTCCATCCATTCGGCATCCTCTTTCGGCTTCTCAGGCTTTTGTGCAAGTTCTTTCTCCTCCTCCACATGCATTGTGGTTGGCTCGTACTACAGTGTGTGTATTTCATCCACATCCACCACTGTGAGAATCTCGTTTGTTCTGGTTTGTGGTACCCGAGTGCTACTCCATGTGTTTCATCCAGTTCTTCTCAACACTCCAACTCTTGGTGGTGACATGGTCAGGAAATTGGGACTGCAGACTTCCAAATCGATAGAGGCTAGTGCAAATTCACACTCTATCGCTCTTCCACTCAGCTCCGCTTTCTTCTCCTTAGCAAATAACACAATGGGTTGCTTTCCCCCCTTTTTCCAACTTTATAGCAAGACAGAGAAGTGTCATCTGTGCTGCACTGACAGTTTTCATTTTTTCACTTTTTGCTATGTTTCATGTGCGCTATGCCTTTCTACCCATTAATTGTTCTCCCGCGCACAGTGTTTTCCCTCCCTGATTTTCTTGCAGTGAATTGTTCTATTCTAGCAGTTCTATTCTATCAAAACCTTCCATGTGTGCCAATATATTTTTATTTTATGGCTTTTCTTCTTTTTCTTCTTTTTATTTATTGTTATCCTTTTATCTCTCTTAACTTATACTATAATACACTATGTACATATCTTCTTACTGCATTGTAGTTTTCTAAGCACTAGGAGGTCGACTGTCCCTATACAGTTTCAGTCGACTCCCATTGATCATTCCTCTCAGTTTTGTGCCTCCCAAATCTTTCAAATGTACATATCCCCCATCTGTGACAGTCCTCACTTCATATGGTCCCAACCAATGTATTATGAATTTCCCTGGATGTTGAAGAAATTTATTGTCATACACCAAGACTAGGTATCCCTGCTTGAAACTCTTCCTCTTGATATGTCTGTCATGTCAAGATTTATCTCTTGCTTTCTATACTTCTTGGTGGAATCCTTCTAGGATCCTATCTTCTTCCATCTTCATCAGCTACCTTAGCCTTTCTTTTACTGTGCCTCGTTCGATCATGTTGGTGATTGTTTCTATGCGCAGGTTAGGTACCAATAATTCTAATGGCACCACTGCTTCTTGTCCATACACCAACCTGAATGGTGTTTGTCCTGTAAAAAATTTTCATGTAGTTCGGTATGCCCATAATACTGCTGGTATATTCAAATCCCAATCATCCCTATTGACATTGCAGATCTTTTTCAAAGCATTCTCTAGGATCTTATTAAAGGCTTCCACTGTTCCATTTGCTTGAGGGTGATATGGTGTACTCTTTTGATGATAGACTTCAAACTCCTCAGTCATAGCCTTGCTAGTACTATTGATGAAGTGAGTGCCTTGGTCACTCATCAAAATCCTTGGGCATCCAAATCTAGTGATCACTTGCTCAAACAAGAACTGTGTTGTTGTCTTTGCACTACAATATTTTATTAGCATTGCTTCTTCCCATCTCGTTAAGTACTCTTTCTTAGTAATGATATACCTTTCTCTTGACCTCTTTGTTGGTGGATTAATTGGTCCCACAAAGTCTATTGCCCATTTCTCGAATACTTGAAAGGTTACTTGTGGTCTTAAGGGCATATCATCTTGTCTATTAGGTTTACCAACCCTCTGGCATACATCACATCTCTGGCAGTAGTCCTTTGCATATTTGTGAATGGTTGACCACCATAGTCCTGCGCATAGTACCTTCTGCGCGGTAGATTTTCTTGCATAATATCCTCCAGCTATTCCCTCATGAGCCTCTACTAAAATCCTAGGCCTCTCATGTTCTAGGACACATCTTCACATAATGTTTTCTATGCCCATATTGTATAGGTGTCCCGCAATTAATTGATAGTTTGCAGCTCTGACTACTAGATTTTTCTTCTGCACAATGTTGAATTCTTTTGGCGTAGTCCATGTACTCAAGTATTCAATGATGTCAGCAAAATATTCATCAGCTACTTGGATTGAAAATAAATGTGCATCAGGGAAGTTGTCCTCTAAATTTGTAGGTTCCTCTCCATTGGTGATCCTCGACGGGTGATCAACTCCTACATTCAACTTCCCTGGTTTGACTATCACTTCAAAGTCAATTTCCTAAAACAACAATAACCATCTACAGATTCTGCCCCCCAACACTGGCTTGTTGACTATGTATTTGAGGGAAGAATGATTTGTGAACATTTTAAAGTGTTTCCCAAGTAGATAGTGTCTGAACTCCTACAGTTCATATACCATTGCTAGGCCTTTTCTTTCTATAGTATTGTAGTTCTTCTCTGACTCTGATAGTTTTTTGCTTGCAAATTCTATAGGATGGTCTAACTCTCCTGCTCTTGGCTGCACTAGAATAGCTCCAAGTGCTATGGTTGATTCATATACATGCACATGAAATGTATTCTCCTAATATGGAAATACCAGAATAGGTGTTGTTATCATATTCTCTTTCAAGGTGTCCAACCCTTGTTGAAAATCCTCATTCCATTGGAATTTAGTATATTTTTTCAACAGTTTATCCATCGGCGTAGTGATCTGTGCATATCCTTTTATGAATTTCCTATAGTAGCATGTGTGGCCCAATGTTTATCTCAATTGGCGCATTGATTTCGGTGGTGGTAAATTAACAATCACTGCAATCTAGGCAGGATCTACTAACAAGCCTTGTTTGCACAGTATGTGTCCCAATAGTATTCTGAAAGGTGTCCCAAATATGAACTTCTTGATATTTAATGATATCTGACACTGTCTGCATCTTTCCAACATTAGCCTTAACACCTCTACATGGTCCTTCAACAGACTATATATTGTCCAGTCATCCATGTATAATTCTAAAAACTAATGGATGAAATCTTTGAAAGCAGTTATGAATACCCTTGAGAATATAGCTAGTGCATTCTTCAGCCCAAAAGGCATGACTGTGTACTGGTAGGATCCCCATTCTGTGGAAAAAGTGTTCTTGTACATGTCTTCTAGAGTTATATTGATCTGATGGTAGCCTGAGAATCCATTTGTGAATGAGTATGCTTCCTGGCCTCCCACATTCTCTAATACCTCATCTGTGAAAGGGGTGGGAAAAGGGTCATGTAGGCAAGCATCATTCAATTTCCTGAGATCTACAAAGATCCTTATCCCTCCTTGTTTCTTTTCCTGTACTACCATAGGGCTTCTCCATTCGGACTCCTCCACTGGTTCTATCATACCAGATTCTAACATTCTGTCAATTTATGCTTTGACCTTCTGTTTATAAATTGGATTTAGTCTATACGGTCTCTGTATGACAGATCTAGCCTCAGGTTTGAGAGATATTTTCATCTCTCCTATCTCTCCTGATATTCCTTCCATCTCTGTAAAGGTTGTTGGGAACAGGTCATTGTATTCAAGCAGTAACTCTGTTATTCTTTCTATTGTTTGTTCATCCCAACAGTCTCCAATATTGGCCATCTTAGGATTATCATTTGTCCCAATATTTACTTTCTTTACCTTGATTAGTGAAAAAAATACTTTTGATTCCAGAGATGGGCCTTCCACCTCTCTTTCTCCTTCAATTTCTATAATTTGGATATTGCACGGGTCATCTTCATTTGGTGCTTCTTCCTGCACATGATAGCATGACAATAGTTCTTTCACTATTTTTCTATTTTGTTGTTGGTATTCTGTTATGATTTCCACCTCTAGTTCCTAGATGAATATTACCCATCTTATCTTCTTGAGCGTTAAATCCATGTTGGGGTTCTCGTGTTCAAATGAGAAATTTACCACAAAATTCTTTTGCAATGTTGTCCATTCTATAGTGCCTTTGCGCAATTCCTGGTCTACATACCAGTTTTCTGGAATTCCTTCTACTGTATGAATAAAGTGATGAGGCCATTCTTTTGGTGGTGTCATCGTCCATAGTATTCTGCACTTCTCCAAATGTTCTAGTGGTGACCCATGTCCATCATATCTCTGCATCACTCTACTCTTTTTCTCTACGCTGAATCTAATGCACAGTAGTCGTTTGCATTGATACCAGTCCTTAACTATTTCCTTATGCACACCCCACCATCTTGCAAGTGTTTCCTTGAGTGTTATGCCCAGGGATAATAGCCTTTGATTTTCCAACACCTCATATTCGTATCTTGTTAAGAGTTCTTCTAAATCGTTAATGCCATAGAAAATGGGAGGTTCTCTGATTTCTGTACCCACCCATCTTACTTCACGGTCTATTATTGCGCACCTTCTTGTGGATACTTCATGTAATATTTTTTGCTAATTATCCAACCCTGTATCTAAGTCTGAAGCACATTATGTGATACTTCTCCAACTGAGTACCCCATCTGCAGTTGGATTCACATAATCTTCTTTGCGTGCATTGGTTCTGTATATCTGGTTGATTTTCTCCATATCTAAGAAAGTGGGTTCTACAAATCTGTCTCCTTATGATGGGTCTAGTGGTGCAACGTCTCTGTGTTCTCCTGACTCAAATGTCATCTTCCTTGTCTTCAAATTTATTATGGTCTGGTTTTCAAATTCCCAATCAAGCCAAGAAATGTTGGATAAGGTGTTGTGCCATCCACTATTTCTATCACTTCAAAATTGGCTTTAGTGCGCACTCCATCCATATCTACTGTCACACCCTTTAGCCTTCCAATTGGCAGGACTCTGTGTTGATTTGCTAGTTTCAAATGGATAGGTGAGTAGCCTAATGTGGGCTCCCACATACATTTCCATGTATTCTTGGGTAACACATTTATTTTGGAGCCTAAATCCAGTATAATATCCCCCATGTTGAAATCTCCAATGTTGGCATTCGGTCTAAATTCTCTCCTTGTCCTCCTCCTTGTATGCAAGTGATTAACTGTTTTCTGCTCTAGCTTTCCCTCTATGTCTATGTTACATATTTCTAACATATTTTGTAATACTTTAACAAATGATGGATCATTTAGTAGTTTAACAAAGGATTGAAGAAAATCCTTTATGGTACTTACTTGTCCAAAAGGTTGTGCTTCATGGGTGTGGTCCAGTGATGAAGGCATCTCATATGTTGGTATGTCTTGAGTATGCTGCGTGGTTGATGTCGATGCAATATCTTTCTTGAGGAACTCCTGTCTTGCCTCCTTGAATATTTATTTTTCTTTCCCCGCGTCGAACTGTTTCAGTGGTTCAATATTCTTCTTCACCCATTGGTGCTACATTGGATCCTTTCGTACCGCATCATCTCTTGTCTTAGCTCCTCCATGCGTAACTATGTTGATATTTCTTCCATTTTCCCTTGCTTCTGCAGAAATCTATTGAACATTTTGATTGTTCTGATTTTTGTTTTCCTCGATCTTCCCCAATAATGTCAGACAATATTCTGTGTCATGATATGATGCGCGAAAATACATACATCTCACAGGTGGAAGTGGACATTCTCTTTCATATTGTCGTGGTTGTTGGTAGTTATGACATACCACCGGTCCTATGCCTCTTCCAAATCCTCCTCTACCTCATCCTCCACCTCTGTATCCAACTCAATCTCCTCGCGGTGCATTGTATTGAGGTACCTGATTATACTGCGTAGGATTATACTGTGGTTGCGCGGTATTGTACTGTGGCCACACAGTGTTATATTGTTGTTGTGCAGTGTTATACTGTTGATGCACAGTGTTATATGGTGCTGGTACTTGGTTAAAATGTAGTGCATATTTCCCTGTCATCATTTCTACCTGCACCCTATAGGTGTTTGATTTTCTTTCCCTCATCAGATCCATTGTCCTGCAATCTTTGTCATCATGGCCCATTGACTTGCAAAAGTTGTAATATGAACTCTTAGTCATTGTCTGGTATTTCTTCATCATTGGACAATGATATGGATCATGCCCCTATGTCTTACAGATCTCACACCATAGTCCTCTTGTTGGCAAGGGCTTTGGCAGTCCTATTGCCATGTACTGCACTAAAGTTGGGAATTCATTCTTGTGGTGTCCTTCTGTCCTACATGTGGTACATCATACAACTTCTCTTTTGTCCTTATGCTTGTTTTGGTTCAGTTGAAATGTTAAATTCTTCATATACTCCTTCATCTCCTCTATTGATGGATCCATCTTCTGATATTGGTTCTCTTCCAATTGTAGGGCTTCCTGTAGAGCCTCTTCCTGAGTTTGAAACTTATACTGTCTCAAAGGGTATTTCAAGTGTGGTAGCAGTGAATTCACAAACAGATGCCTATGTTGCATATCTGTCATGACATACTTCAACTTTCTCTTCAATCGTTTGAATCTCTAGTCAATCTCCCACACAGATTCTCCTCATTTTTGTTTGATCTATATCATCTCATTCATGTACTGATCCTCTGAGCTAGGCTTCTGGAATTCATTTATCAGTAGCTTCTCGATATCTGCAATCATCCTTGTTGTTCCTGGTGGGCTATTTACAACCAAGCTCACGTACCAATCTAGTGCGCAGTCTCTTAGCGTGATAGCTAGCTACGCAAGTTTTGTATCCTCATCTATGATCTGTTTTTCTTCCCAGATCTTCTTACAGATAAACAGATTCTTCTTAGGGTCCTTAGATGTCTCTCCCTTGAACTCTGGTAACTTGATGGTGGGATCATGTCTTGCCATCCTGAATGATGAACTACTACCTCCACGCAGTGTAGATACTTGACTCCTACTTCCTGAACTGGCTCCTCCAGTTGTTGCTCCTTGACTAGATGTACTTCCTGCTCTCTTCCTTCCCCTGAAATTTGGTTTTCTAAATGGTGGTGTTCTTATCGGTGTATTAGTCACACATGGGTTTATGGTTTCCACAATGACACTGACATGGATGGGAGTTCTGCCTTCAGTTCCTTCCCTTGGACTACCTATCTTCCTTTCATATGTTTCACGCAATATTTCCTCAATCTTCTCCACAGCACGGAGATCCTCTACCTCTTCATCACTTTCCAATCCCTCTCTCTTAGCTATGGCTCTCTTCTTATTATTCATCTTATATTGGTAGGGTGCTCCACTACACATATTTTCAGTTGTTTCCATTATCTACTTGATCTGATCTTCCTCCATCATGATAAGTTCCATGGCCTCCTTCTTTTCCTTCTCCATTTCTCCTGCCATCCTTCCAACTCTAGTCAGTGCTTCTCCCCTTCCCCCATGCACGCAGGGAGGTTTAGCTGTCTGATGCCATTGTCATTACACCTTTGTTATACAACAAAATATTGATGGAAGTATACAACGATATGATATACCTACCTCTAGGTCCCTTCACGAACTCTTTCTCTGCTGCGCTATAAGACTTCACGGTATCTACTGCAAATTCTGTGATAAAGCCTGCAACAATACTATCTAGCCAAAAATCCACTGCACGTGTGAATTTGTTGTCTACTTGTTGTAACTGCATGATCTCCATGGGATTCCACTCTAGTTGTTTGATCCAATTTGTAGGGTGGTTGTATTTTAACCTTAATAGCCACTCCTGCAGTACATGCGGGAAACCATAGAAAAATACTTCATGCGTGTCGCTAAATGCGTACTTGTCCAAATATTTATGCAATGTTAACTTCAGGTTTCTGTTATCTTTATGTGCAAATTTCAGCTCCTTTGTTTTCAGCCAACATTGTATCTCCACCTTCATTGGATTCCACGGTCTAAACATCCCCCTCTTTACCATCATTTTCTATGTGATTCTATCACAGATCTCTCTCGCTCAATCCCACGCAGTTTTAGTCAGAAACAGAACCATTTGTTGGTTTTTTATTTCCTCTAACTACTCCTTGGCTGACCCAAGTTCAAATCTACTATGGTTTCCAACAAAACCCTCTAAGACTATTGGCCCTCCTTGTAAACCAGAAGGCAACACAGCGCACAGAATGCATTGTGTAGTCTCACCCGAGATAGTTCTTATGGGTGGCTGCAACGCTCAGGTGCTTGCAGCCTGGGAATGAGTGGGGATCTGGGATTACACTCAGTGATCTTCATTAGTTTACTATAACATTTAACTTATATTGAATATTCTTTCATTCTTATTCTTGCACGTAACATAGCATATCTAACTAAGTCATTCATGCATTTACCTAGCATCTAATCATTGACAGGAGAAGAAATACACAATATTCAATCACATAACACATGATCTACCATGGTTCACCCCCTCCTGGAAGGGATGATTTTAAGGATGGAAATTTAATTTAAAATGTAGAAACCTTGGCGAATCTTACTAATCCTTCATATGTCAACTATAAATGTTTGGTGATATTTTTGTAAAAATATTCAAATTTCTAATTATTTTATATAGTTTTTATAAAATTTTGGCGATTTTTAAGGTAAAATAATTTTATCCTATAGAATTTGGGTGAATAATTTTTAAAATAACAAATCTTGTTTTTGGAAAAACCATGGAAAATTATCCCATGAGAGAAATTTAGCCCCTAAAATCATCCCTGCCTCATGGGCTACATCCACAAAGATTTGGCTACTTTTCTCTTTTATTATGGTGTTTCTGAAACAACAATGTTGCACGCATTACAACTCTCCATCATAGAAATCAAGATCTACAATGAGGCAGACTAGATCACACTAGGCTCCTCATCCTGTGATATAACCCTCAAGATATACCTTATTTCCTCTCCTCATCTCAACAACTTACAAAATGAGATCGGATTTTACAGAAATTTTGATCCTCAAACAAAAACCCGAACTAAAACCAATAACAGTCTTCGAACAACACAACAACAAAAACAACCCCGACCTAAATCTCATAGGTACCTATTTATACATGTTTTTGTCTTACCATCCATTACATGCTTTACCAAAACCCCAGCCCTAGCATGGTTAGGTATTCTTTCATGCGTGCCTCGCATGCTTTCCTCCTCTGCATGCGCGTTTTCTTTCCACGTGTTTCTTTTCATGCCAGTTGTATTTCTCCCACATCATGCTTTTCTCCAAAATGGGTCTGCACCCGACATCAACCCATTCTTCTAAAGTTCATGTTTCCCCTGTCTTGTAGTTCTAGACTACTTCTGCAAAAAAAATTCCTCTACTAACCCTACCTAAGCATCGAGTGCTAAGTCCTCTATGGAAGGTAGGACATGCTTCTCCTCCTGATCCAACATGGAAGGCTCATAGAGTTTGAGATTCTCCGCATTCACTATTGAGTAAATGCACATGTATGGTGGTAGTTTGAGTCAGTAGGCATTATCTCCCACATTTTCCAATGCCTCAAAAGAAGCATATTGCAGATCTTTGATCTTCTTACCAGGACCCTATACTCTTTCCTTATTAAGTTGTAACCATACTTTGTCTCCAACTCTAAATGTTCTCTCTATTCTATGTTGGTCATGTCTAGCCTTGTACTTTTCCTGTGACTTATTTAGTGTCTCTTATACTTGAAAATGGATCTGTCTAATCTTCTCAAAAAAAAAATTGACTTTTAATGCATCTTCTGTGAGGTCCTCCCTCACCACTCCTTCTTGTTGATATACAACATCTAAGGGTGAAGGTGGAAAACATACAAAGAAAGTTTCGAAAGGTGAATTAATAGTAGAAGTGTGGACTGCTTTGTTATAATAGTGTTGTATATAGATCATATTTTAATCCCACGTCTTCGAATGCTTCTGATTGTAACTCCTCGAAAGTTGCACCAAAGTCATGTTGAATAAAAAAAAATTCCCATCTGTCCGTGGATGGAATGTTGTATAAGTCTTCAACTTAGTGTCCATATTCCCCCATAATGTATACCAAAATGCACTGAGAAACCCGGTATCCCTATTTGAGATGATGCTCCTTGGTATGCCAAAGTGCACCTAGACTTGTTCAAAGAAATTGTTTGTTGCTTCTTGTTCGTTGATGGTCTTTTTACAAGGCATGAGAATGAAATTTTTATTGAACTTGTTAACTACCAAAAATAAATAGGCATGTCCCTTCCTGGTTGTTGGTAAACATCCCACTAAATCCATGTAAATACTTTCCCAAGGTCGAGTGGGTACAAATAAGGGATGGTATATATCTTGCTTCTTGTTATTGGGCTTGCTGGTACAACTTGTATACATCCTCTAATATACTATGCTACATCTTCTTGCATTTTGGGCCAATACACATACCTCTATAAATTGGAAATCATCTTCCCAACACCAAAATGTCCTCCAACCTTGGAGATGTGAGCCTCTCTAATAAGCTACAACCGCTCACCTTTAGGAACATATTACTTGTCAAGCTTGTAGAGTAAACCATTATGGGAATGATAGTCAGTCGTTCCATCACCTTATTCTATATGAATTTGGCCATGTAGTCGTTGAAACACGAAATTGAAGTCCTCATATTTTTTGTATGCCTCTTTATATGCATCATGGGTGAAAGGATCCATGTGCATCATAGTTTCCAAAGCTATAATATTGGATGTGGATGGTCGTGAAATCATGTCTGCCAATATTTTTGTGCTACCCTTCTTATACTTTATGACCAAATGAAATTGTTGTAAAAACCCCATTCACTTGTAATGCTTGGTTTGTTGTAGATTACTTTGGGCCTACAAATATTGTAGTGGTTGGTGATCTTTGTGGATTATGGACTCCTTACCCATCGGATAGTGCTTCCACTTTTTGACAACTTGTACCAAGGCATAGAGCTCCTTATCGTAGGCATGATAGTTGAGAACCACCCCATGAAATACTTCATAATGATAGAATACAATCCTTCCCTCCTGCATCAACATTTATCCCATGGCATACCCACTTGCATTTGTCTCCACTTCGAAGGGATTCTGCAAGTTTGGTAGTGCAAGCACTGGTGCTTGACTAATCTTTATTTTAAGCTCATCAAAGGCCTTTTGTTGATTATTCCCCCACTCAAAACTCTTACCACTGGTTTTTATGGCGTGGAGTGGTGTAGCTATTGTTGAAAATGAAGATATGAACTTTCGCAAGTATTGTGTTTCCCCAACAAAACTCCCAAATTCAGTGACATTTGTAGGAACTAGAAATTTCATGATGACCTCCATCTTTAAGGGATCTATCTTGAGCTCCCCCCCACTGATCACATACCCAAAATACAAAAAATATTGTTGATAAAACTCGCATTTCTTGATATTGGCCATCAACTAGTGCTTTATCAGAGTCTCTAACACCTGCATAAGATGTGACATGTGTGCGCCTCCCAGGTAGCACTATAAAATAGTATATCATCCAAATAGACAATAACAAATTAATCTAGATGAGGGCATAAAAAATCATTCATTAGTATCATAAATGTAGTCGGTTCATTACATAAACCGAATGGCATAACCAACCACTCATACAAACCTTTCCTTGTATTCAAGGCAGACTTCAATATATATTCTTCTTTGACTCATACCTAGTGATATCCTAATTTCAAATACAGCTTAATGAAGTACTTGGCATGTTGCAGTTGGTCCAATAGATCATTGATCCTTGGAAGAGGGTACCAATTATTTAATGTAATCTTGTTCAATGCCCTGTAGTCGATACACATTCTCCAAGTCCCATCCTTCTTGGGAACAATTATGATGGGTGACGTACTTGGTCGAATCACACCCTGCTCCAACAACTATTGCAATTGCTTCTTCACTTCATTTTCTTCCATAATAGATTGTCTATACAACCCAATATTCTGCAAGGGGGAGTCTGGAAATAATTGGATTTCATGGTCCACTTCCCTCTAGGTGGTATCCCTTTAGGCTCCTGGAACACTCCTTTATATGCATGTAGAAACTCCTCCAACTGGTGTTTCTACTCTTTAATACACCCTTCCATGGATGTCTTCACTCTCATTAACTCATCATCTGGATGATTTTCTCTTAATAACAAAAAAACATATTTCTTACTAGAAATAATAAACTTCTTGGCTTGGTTGGCACTTACCATTGAGATCTTTGACTTGACTTTATGCACATTGATTATGTAGGACTTCCCATCCATGATCAATTAGTATTGGTTGGCTCTCCACGTGAATATTGCATCCCTCATATACACATAAGGGTTTATAAACACTACTCCACATACATCAAGGGGTACTATATCCAATTCCACTTCATCAATAAAATAAACACTTATAGAAAATTTAATATTACAGTGTTTCATTACCTTTGTCTTTGAATCCTTTTTAACCCAACCCAATGGATAGGGGCTAGGATGATTGTGAACCTCCAATCCAATATTGTTGACCATATCCATGATTAGACTGTGAAATAGAGTCAAACAAAGATTCTATCTTGGTCTTCTTGACCTAAATCTTGATGTGGAAGAGTTTGGTCATATCCTTCTCTTCCTGGTGATGGAGGCTACTCATATTCACCTCCTTCTACATAGATGTGCAGACAATATTTTCATACACATCAGAGCTATTGTCGACCTAATTGATTGAATCTATGTCTAGAAGGTTCTTTTTCTTTCCATCCTTCTTGTGGTTCTTTGGGTTTAGCTATGGATGTAGCTTCCAACATTTTTCCTCGGTGTGACCATCAATGTTGCAATGATTGTAATGGTTGCTTGGATATTTACTTTGTTGTGCATTGGATATTGTCTTCTTATCTTTCCCCCCTTTACACTTCTTCTTCCCCTCCTTGGAAGCTTCATGGTGCTCTTTCTTCTTCGAACCACTTGGCTGCCATTTCTTTTGGCCTATGTTTTCCAGGTATTGTGCCTGTACACACACCTCATCCACTGTCCTTGGCTTGAAGAGTATCACCTACTTTCATAGATGACTATGTAAACCACCCAGATATTCGGGGAGTACATATAGATTCTTGGGTGAGATACCCAACATGATGGCCATCGTTTTGAAATCAGTGGTGTACTCTTGTACACTCTATCCCTGCCTTTTCCTGAAGTAGTGCCACTAGATCCATTGGTCCTCTACATACCCGATAGGGTAGAATTGGGACTTGATGAGGATTTGAAGTCTTCTCACTTAGTTACTAGTGGATCACCCTATAGCCTAAGTGTTTTCATGTGGATTTCCCACCAGGTTAAAGCATGGCCCTCTAACTTCAATATAGAAAATGAAATATTCTTCTCTTCATCTATCTGGTGAATGCTAAAATAAAATTCTAGTTGTTGCAACCAATGATTCAATTGTAATGAATTGATCTCACCTTGGTATGGCTTTATGTCCACTTCCGATTCCATCTCGAATAGAGACTGTGAAGGTTTCACGACAATCGAACTTCACAGCTCTTTCTCGGATTCTTTTCGTGACTCCTTTCTTGAGTCTTCCTAATATTTTGATTTCCCCTCCAATATGTTCTCTAAGTTAGAGCCTCCATCATCTCCGAACGATCCAATATTTCTTTCTAGAGTCGCCATGAGGAGGTTCATATTGTGACTGATGTCAGAAAATTGCACTTCCAACCTATCAAATATCTCTTCTACTGGATCTTGAGGGTTATTATGAACAAACTCATCCACCATGGCTAGGGTTTCTACAACCTTTTTTTAAGTCAATTCATGGATCCTGCAACTTCCCACAAATACCCAAAATAAAAACCTTCTTTGATACCTTTATGATCTGTAAACTATCATGGATATTCCACTGGAATAGTTTGTCATAATAGATCTAATAAAATACTGAAAATATTTACTATTAAGGTTATTTTTCCTTTAGATCTCCAGAATATTTAACTACTATTTTTCTTCTTATACATGAAATAGATAAAATGTGGAAAATAGAGAATAGTAAAATACAATCACACCATCCACAAATAGACACAAGATATGACCTAGGAAACCCAATATGAGAGAAAACCCAGCTAGAAAGTGAGGCTACTCTGCTCTCTTTTCTCTAGTATAGAAACGATGAAAGTACAAAGAAATATGCACTCTTTGTGGAGTAGTCTTTGACCTGTGTCCTATATGGCTGCTACATAATATCTCCTCCTCTGTTATGCTCACAGAATACCACTCTCGAATGTTTTGCTCAGCTATGGAACAATATACAATGTAAAAGAATGGAACCCCTTCTCCTCCTAGTCGCCTGATATTTAACATAGTCTGATAGCCATCTAAGGGTAGGTTTTTTACTTCCTCAACCCTCAATTGTGAAATGGTTTTGGATCTTCTAGAATCTTCTTGAAATTACATATGTGGCTAGCCCCATATGTGTTAGAAAAAACAGGATTGCATAGAAATAATATAAAACATGTGCAAAAATAAACATATAAGATACACAATACAATAAAGACACAAATATACTTGATTCACCCAATATGGGCTACATCCACCAGAGAAATTGCTAGTCCTTCCTTTATTATTATCTAGCAAATGAATGGATACACACTATAGTACACCCACCATAACTTCCTCTTATTTTTTCATACTCTCCTCTCTCTGATCCGGATTTTATGAACAAAACGAAATGACTAAAAATTATTAACAAGTGCTTAACAAAAAATAACAAAGACACAGTAAAATTGGTTTTCTATTCAATAACGAAATACGCTAAAACTATAAAATGAAGTGGAAACAAGCTTGCTGGAATGGTGGCGGATTATCTCTGAGAAGAGATGTGACGATTGAGCTCATTCACAAGAAGAAGATTACAATGAGGCTCTGAAGGCATTTTTACAATACACAGGAATGCCAAAAACCCTAGTGTTGGCGTTCGGAAGTCACTCCTGGATTGCTAGCAGGAGCAGAGCCCGAAGCCCATCAGATTTAATGTCAC
>SNQJ01S0106830.1:56158-72337 GCA_010110895.2 Picea sitchensis | reverse complement strand
GATGAAGGGGATAACTGGGGACTTAGGCGAGATGAATATTCCCTTGAAACTAGGTGCTAAGCCAGTGCTACAGTGGCCTTACAGGTTAAATCCGAAGTAAAAGGAAAAGGTGAAAGTCGAAATAGACAGGATGTTGGACGCATGAATCATTGAAATGGTAGAAGAATCTGAATGGATCATTCCAATGGTAGTGCAAGAAAAGGATATGGGAGGAATCATGATTTGTGTGGATCTGAGGAAGCTGAATGATGCTTGTTTACATGACCCATTCCCAATACCATTCACAAATGAGGTAATAAAGAACGTAGGAGGCTAAGAGACATATTCTTTTACTAATGGATTCTCAGGCTGCCATCCGATAAAAGTTATGCAAGAAAATTGGTAAAAGACTACTTTCGCAACAAAGTGGGGGAGTTATCAGTATATAGCAATGCCCTTTAAACTAAAAAATACCCTTGCGGTGTTTTCTGGAGTAGTGGTTGCAACATTCAAGGAATTTATTCATAATTTCCTTGAAGTATACTTGGATGATTGGATTGTGTTCAGTCTATTGAAGGATCACATAAAAGTACTCAGGATAATGTTGGATAGGTGTAGACAGTGTTAGATTTCACTGAACTTGAAGAAGTGTATTTTTTGCACACCGTTTTGAATTTTGTTGGGCCATTTAGTCTGCAAGTAAGGATTACTAGTAGAACCAGCCAAGATTGCAGTAATCTAGATTTAGAACCACCTAAATCAGTCAGATAGTTGAGGGAAACTATGGGTCATACAAGCTATTACAAGTAATTTATCAAAGGATATGCACAAATCACAACACCGATGGAAACATTGTTGAAGAAGGAAGCAAAGTTCCAATGGAATGAGGATTGTCAGAAGGATTTGGACACATTAAAGAAAAAAATAGTGACCGTGCCGATTTTGATATTTCCAGATTAGAACAAGGAGTTCCATGTTCATGTAGATTCATTGTCCATAGCTTTGGGCACAATACTATCTCAGTCAGGGGAGGGAGACATAGATCACCCAATTTCTTTTGTAATTAGGAAGTTGTCTTTAGCAGAGAATAATTACACCACTACAGAATGAGAAGGACTGGAAATAGTTTATGCACTACAAAAGTTTAGACATTATTTATTGGGGTCTTACTTTAAGATGTACACATACCATTCAACATTAAAATACTTAGTGAACAAGCCAGTGTTGGGGGGGAGGATATGAAGATGGCTACTATTGTTCCAGGAATATGATTTTGAGGTTGTGGTGAAACCATGGAAGTTGAATGCAGGACCAGATCATCTATCGTGCATACTATCAGGAGAAGATGCAGGAAATTTAGATGACAGCTTCCCATATGGACAACTATTTGCAGTTAAAATGGTGGATGATTACTTCTTGGACATACTGTAGTTTCTAAGTACAGGAATGGCTCCATCAGACATGATAGTTGCGTAGAAGAAACAACTGGTAATGAAACCAACAGATTATAAGTTGATTGCAGAGAATTTATACAAGTTGGTTGTATATATAATACTGAGATGATGTGTGTTGGAACATGAAAGACTGGTGATACTCGAAGAAGCGCATGACATGATTGTAGGAGCACATTATGTAGGGAGAGAAAATGCACACAAGATTTTGTGTGCAGGGCTTTGGTGGCCTACACTTAACAAAGATGCTAAGGAATACTGTCAGGCATGCGATGTATGTCAAAGAGTGTGAAAGCCATACATGAGGGATGAAATGCCTTTTAATCCATAAATTGCATTACAAGCATTTGATAAATGGGCCATAGAGGTTTTGGGGCCAATCAACCCACAAGCAAGAAGATCAAGGGAAACGTACTTAATCATTGCGACGAATTATTTGAAAATATGGGCAGAAGCAGCACCAGTCACAGACTACACCATGAACATTGTTGCACAATTTTTGTTTGAGATGGTAGTCACACGATTTGGATGTCTGTGCATATTACTCAATTATCAAGGGACACACTTTCTAAATAAGACAATTACAACATTGACTGAGGATTTTCAAATTCATCATCAAAAGAGTACCCTGTATCATCCTTAGGCCAATGGGATAGTGGAAGATTTCAATAAAATATTGGAGACTGCTTTGAAAAATATCTGCAAGGTAGGGAGAGATGATTAGGAATTAAGAGTTCCTAGGTTGTTATGGGCCTACAAGACAACAAGAAAAAATTTGAAAGGACATAAACCTCTCATCTTGGTCTATGGGAAAGAATCAATTATGCCAATGGAGTTTATTCTACCTAGCATGCGCATTGCAACAATCACTGATCTTTTAGACTCTGGCATAATAGAGGAGAGATTTTCATAGTTGGTACACCTTGAGGAAGGTCAGTTTGTCACAGGTTTCCATTGGAAAGTTCAAAAGGAAAGAGAGAAGCAATGGCATGATATACACATTAAACAAAAAAAGTTTCAAGTGGGATATTTGGTATTACTCTATGACAACAAGTTCATGCAACATCCAGGAAAGTTTAGAATGCACTGGTTAGGACCATATGTGATTCAACATGTAATAGAGACAGGTGTTGCACAATTGGAAACCCTCAATGGATAAGTCCATGGAGGAATGGTGAATGGAAGTTGACTGAAAATCTATAGAGACGGTCGATAGTCTACACAGTAATCTAGGTTGCTCTAGAACACATGTTAAGAGAATAATCCACAGAAAAAAAAGACCGCAACCCAAGTAGATGTTAAAGAAAAACAATTGCATAGTTTGGAACTGATAATACCGTTAAAAGAATTAAGGTAAGGAAAAAATGGAGAGAATATGGTAATGACATGTCATAAAGACGTCGTATAATCTTAAATGGTAAAAACCACTAGAAATCACGATATATTGGAAGTACGAGGAAAACATCACATGACAAATTTGGTAATAAAGTCACATTTATTTAACCATTCATCAACCTCATTGGCATATTGGACAAGTTAGTTAAGGCATGAAGGTACATGCACAGTGGGCAAGGAGGCACAAAAGCAGTCGAAGGTTTCTAAGTGTAAATCATTGTTACTAAGAACTACATGCAAGAGAGAGTGAACCAGAGAGAACCCAAGTGACTCAGAACCGAACTACAACTACAACAAAATAGCCACAGAGCAAGTAAAGGGACTTGTCGCAGAAAATGACGGCCCCACTGAAAGTTGGAGCACCATCAACAGTGGCATGAAAGAAATCAAAATGACCAATAGATGCACCATAGGCTGAGGAAATACCTGGAGCTTCAGCTTTGGCTTCACTAGAAAGCTTCCACAGGGATTATATCCCACCGAGGAAAGACAATGTGCCTCAAGTCAAAGTACCAGTAGATGGGAAATATGCATTGGCAACATCACCACTCCCACTTGGTATAAGTGTGGAAGGATACATGCTTGGCAAGGTTGTCTCCCTCAAGTTTGTGGATCACGATATCATAGACAAGCAGAAGTTTCCCGATATGGCCAGGGAAAAGTACTTGTGCACTAAGAGCGTACTGGGCACATGACTAATATTAATGGAAACACATATATGGGAAACATGACTCGAGAAGTAGGAAATACTACATGTATTGGAGGTTCCCCAATTCGGATACAGCCTAGAAATCAATTCATGTGTTAAGTTACTGCTCAATTGCATCTATGGAAAGAAATTTTGGCTTGACCCACTAGTGTCAATTGATACTGCATTAATTTTGTGAATAATAGGGCTACCGAAAGTAGGAGAGGATCTGATGATTTTTTTCAATAAGACATGGGAGAGATCCCTATCAGAATCAATGAAGGTGAAATTTCACACCTTCAGGGGGAAAAGGAGATAGGATGTCGTGAACATCAATGATAGTGGTGTTAGGTTTGCAATGCAGGTGTTGGCTTGTAAATTGTTGTGCAAGTGTCGTAAGGACGAAGTACTGGTCGCAGTGATCATAGCCTGAGAAAAATGCTCAGAAGGGGTCCAAATGAACTGAACCAGCTTCTTGGTGAATCATTTTTTGATAGACTATATTGAGTCCCAGGAGAAGGGTACATAATTTTATTATGCATGGCTTTTGATTTTGATTGCACTGGTAGGATAGTAGGAACCAAGATACTACTAATGCATGGGAACAACCAGTAGAGGTAATATAGTCTCACGGTATGCCAACTTATGGCATACGACGAACAAAAGGAGGCAACATGACAATAATGTTACATTTTTGTATACTTTGATAATATAATATATCTAATCAAACATACACCACGCATCTCAAGAGAGCCAATGGAAACCTACAAGGATATTGGATGATTCAAATCAGACATGCACCATATGTATGTGCAAGCAAAGAAGGACCCTATGTGCCAGTGGCTGCCAACCAACTATAGGTTGACAACAGAGGATGTATGCCTATTTGTGAATGATTGAGAATATGGGTGGAAAACCCCATCAGAAAAAATGAGGCACTTGGAAGATGAAGAAGAACAGGATAAGAGTGATGAAGAACTGGATGAGGGATAGGGGAATGACCCAGACAATGGTGCATGATATATGATTTTCCCATCAATAGTAGAGGCACAACATACATTCCCCATAGTAGGAGTGAAACGCAAAGATAAGGGAAAGGAGCCAACAAAAGGGTCATGCAAGAAGACTAAAGTGCACAAGGAACCTCTAGTTTATAATTTGACCAATGACGACATGGACTGAATCGGATACCAAGTATGGTACATAGTGGAGGAAGTCATGGAGGAAGCGATGAGGAAATAGGAAGAGCAACACAAAAATGTGCAGGAACAATTGGTAACACTCCAACAGCTCTTGGAAGCAGCCAACATAACAAAAGAGCACAGGACAGAGGGGGGAACATCCATAATTCTGATGGAGGAGGCAAAGACTCCTCATCCAGTCTTAACCAAGGTAGCAGCTAGACACAGAATGCTACAAATTGAGACAGACACAATTGAGTTCCCAATGATAGAATTACAAGAATATGTGAAGGTGCTCATCTATCTGAACATTGTGGTGTCACGGATGTCGACACACATATTACAAATCTTGCAAATGGGCATGTTGCATGAGATTAGGATATGAGGAGATGAAACACACCAGGAACTCACCAAAGTATAGGATGAAAGGGATCAATTGCAACAACAATATGAAATTGTTCTACAACAAAAGAGCATAGTGGAAGGAAAAGTGGAAGGAGTGAGGAAGGAAAAGAATAAGGCCGAGGAAAGGGACAGGAAAGTGTTAAAGGAAAAGGATGAAGTCAAGAGTATGGCATAGACGACACAAGTGGTCATCTAGAAGTTGTACAAAGAAATTCCATAGGTCCCGATAGTAGTAGAAGATACTATGAAGGAGCATGTATTGAAAATTGGTGAAGTCATCAAGGGCTTTTGATCGAAGATTGAGGACCTATAGTTGTGAAGTACGCCAAGCACAACACCAGAAGTAAGAGCAGGAAGAGAGAGAAAAGTGATGACAGTCATTGCCAACATCAAGAAAGTGGAGGAAGAGTGCACAAAACTCTATGAGGAGAGCATGCAAATATGGAAAGACATGGTGGAAGACCCAGAGATGAAGGTTGTGGAGGCCAAATTAATAGTAGCACGGGAAAAGGCCCAGAAAGCTTCACAGAGAATCAACACACTTCCACCAATTGAACGTATGACAACAATTTTGGCATAGAGGCAATCATACGTGGAATTTGAAAATAATGAGGGATTATCAGAAGATCCTTTAGCAACGCTTAGGACCACTGTAGGAAGATGCATTGAGGGTGATAGGTAAACTATCCACTAAACAGGGCAAGGTGAAACAAGAAGCACATGAAGTAGAAGAAAAAATCATAGCTTTGACTGTGCAGGGGGTCGAAGAGATTGTGGAAACAGAGAAATAAATAATAAAGGAAGTTGCGACAGTTAAGGAAGCCTCCCAGAAATTCATCCAAGGATGGAGGAGCATGCAACAAGCCTAAATAGCTTGGGAAAAGACACATGTGAGTATTGGGGGCCTGCTGGACAGGAATTTTGGAAATAATATACATAAAAATACTAAGTATTGAAGAAGTGCACAAAAGAAGAAGGAAGATTCAGGAGTGCACAGTTGAGGCATAGCCAGGAGTCTAGTGCACAGAGAGAAGAATAAATAAGAGAGAAGAATAGACAGAGGAATAAAAACATAGGAATAAAATAGAGGAACAAAGCATAGAATAAAATAGGAGAACAAAGCGGGAAAAAAGGAAGGATGACAACCCGACATGTTAAAGATAGAAGGACGTACAAAAGCAGGAAGAACAACATTTAGAGTGAAAACGCAGCATGCAAATGGAAAATCGAGTGAAAGTAGCCCGAACAACAAGTTAACTTAAGTTATCATGTATTGTAATAGGGTTTTGGGATGAACAAAGTAGGGTTTTAAGCCCTATAATTTAGTTGTAAATACGTAATGGGTTGGGAGAATAGGAGTTTAGCTAGTTATTGTTATGGTTTTTTTATGTTCCATTCGATTGAGGATGAAGAGTGATATGATAGGTGGAGAAGGAAAGAGTGTATGTCTGAATGCCAAGGAGATTATGCAGAGAGAGAGAGAGAGAGAGACAGAGAGAGAGAGAGAGACTTGCACTGCAGAGTGGATGGGATAGGAGAAAGGAGAGATAACCATGATGTATCTTTGTAAGTGCAGTGCATAATCCTAAAGCAATTTCCAAACACATAATAAATAAGCCAACTGTTGTGGATGTAGCCCAGAGTTGGGTGAACCACTTTAACTCTTGTGTTGAATGTATTTTGTGTGATTTTTCATGGATTCTATATGGATGAATACTAGATTAGATTTGTCTTATGTATAATCATTGCGCAATTGTTATGATTGTTACAGTAATGGGTTATGTTGTAATCTATAATATAATGGTAATATGAATCTGAACTCGTTAAGTATCTAATGAAGAAAAAAGATATAGCAGTGCGCACATAACCAATAAGTAAGAATGAATAGAAAAATCACCTCTCATTCCCTCACTACTACAAAAACTTGGTTCATGTAGTCCCAATAGATACCTCAGGTGAGACTTCATTTGCATGCACATGATGCTGAAAGGGCCTGTTTCTGAAGGGTTTTTGTTGGTCAAAGATAACTTGAAACTAGGGTCTTACAACCATGTGTTATCCCAACAGTGGGCGATGCCCTTGAACCCCTATGTAACATCCCCATTATAAGCCTCAACTTAATTAATGCTTATGTGGATATAATATGTGGCTATGGCCAAGCGATGTAATATATGAATTGTATTTCGATGTTTTAATAATAAAAATGTGATGCCAGCTACTAAGGGGACATGGACAAGAGTTGGGGGCTGAATTAATCCACAAGAGAGGGAAGTTTCTAGAATAATGGTCAAAGGGGGAATTACCCATGTATATCAATTTAACCCATTTTCCTAAACTTGCCAATTGTATATGAATCTTCCGATTTCTGATTGAGTGTTCCCAAATTCAATCATTGAATGCATGTAAGAGGGTGGGTGTGAGTGGTCACATCCTTCTAATTGAATGTTTCCAAATCCAATCATTGAATGCATGTAAGAGGGTGGGTATGAGTGGTCACATCCCAAAGTTATTGGGCACATGGGGGTTGAGTACAATCAGCTTGGGGAAGAGTGTGAGTCAAGAAAGGAAAGCCATAAGAGAGGAATTGGTATGGGATGGGATAGGAGTAGAAGAAGGGAGAAGAGAGAGCTTGGAGCTGGTGCAACCATGGAGGGCGAATTCTGGAGCGCAACTGGATTGTAACTGGAACAAATTGGAGATGGAAAACTGAAGATCCAGGTTTTCAGGACTGAAGAGTGAAATCCTCTATGAGTTGCAATAAACAACAAGTGTTGTTGTTGGTTTGCTGATATTTTTCCTAGCAACAAGTTCCCTTGAGTTCCCAGCTGAGAGATTATTAGTTACCAATGTCAAAGAGACCATGATAAATGAATGGCGCATTCCTTGGTCTATCCCTGATAAATGGATGGTACATCCCTTGGGTTAACCCTGATAAACGGATGGTACATCCCTTGGGTGATCCCTGATAAATAGATGGTACATACCTTGGGTGATCCCTGATAAATGAATGGTACATTCCTTGGGTTGGGCAGGTCAAGTGGAAGAGAGCTGGTGGAAAAATCAGGATAGTTGTAGGAGAATATTAATTGGATTATGAGTTTTATGAGATGCGAGTGGACTGTGAGAGACCACCCTCTTTTGCAGATTACTAACCTCAGCTCGGGGGTGACTGGTTGTTGAGATTTGGAACAGACATTCTATGGTTGGGTGGAACATTCATCCCAAGCTACTAGTTGCACGATTCTTGTTTAAAGACAAATTTTTTTATCTTGTATTGAGTTATTTACATGTGTTATTGTTGTGCATGAACTCTGCGTGAATGCGAATTATGACTTATATGCTACTATAGTGAACGGTTTAGTTGTATTTCATGTTGATTGTTAGAATGCTTTAGATGCATATGTTTTATGGTTATAGACTGTAGTTAAATATGTTATAAATTTGTAGTTGTAAGCTATAGGAAATCGACTAACAATAAAACAATTACTTTAATTAGCAGAAGTTTCATTTTTATGTGTATTATGCACATAATGTTGCTTAGTTGGAGGCTAGGTATGTTACATTTTGGTATCAGAGATGATAATGAGATCATTTTTGTTGATTTTTCACTATGTTAGGCTCAAGCATGAGGTTTATTTCATTTTATCATTTAATTGAACCATAAACAAATGCAGTTACACTATTCACAATTGTTGCAAAAACCAAGTTCACAAGAAGAAATACCATGCACAAGAACACAAGAAATATCCTAGGAAAACCCTTATCAACAAGGGAGAAAAACCCATCAATCCTTTGCTATATTCTCAAGAGAAAATCCTCCAACCATGAAACCGTAATGCACACAAGAGGGTGCTCTACTACCTTGAAACTTGTGCCCAAGAGAGGTGTGCACTTCAGCCCTAGAAATGTACTTGCTGAAATTTACAAATGACAAGTGACATGTGTGAGTGTGTGTTTCCTCAATGGGGAAATCACCTCTTATTTACTATACCTAGACACAGTAAAATTTGTGTCTATTGGCCCAATAGGGCCGACCTCAATAACTCATAAAATAATTAATTATTACAATAAACATTAATTATCTTTCACATATGGTGGAGCCGATCTGTACCCTTTACATCATAATTAGGGTTACAGGGGAAGCTTACTCTCAGACAATATAGCAAGGGATCTCACACATCCACTAGTGCGCAGCCACTAGGGGCACGTCCACCTGTGCTCAGCCACATGGACGTCCTACTCAATAGATCTCTATCTCACTGAGTCCACATGAGAATAATCTAGAGTACCATCTCAAGCCTAACTCAACTGAGTCCATAAGGCATAAGACCACACGTCATAACAACTCAGTCCAGATTCTGATGTACACTCATCACATGGGCACCTTCACCCCACACAAGGGCACACATCGTCTCATCTCAGTATAGAGAGGAACGACAGACCCATCTCACGGGCACACCCGACACATGGGCTCTCTCATAGGTCGACTCACTCAATCTCTTTCCTAGAGGATGTCTCATGAAGATGTAATCATCAACACTCCCTCTCAGCTAGGGAGGCGTTCTCCACCAGGCCAAGTTTCTCACAGAAGTATTCGAACTTTGTCTTGGTAAGCGGTTTGGTGAAGATATCTACAATTTTCTCATGTGTAGGAAGGTATTGCACATGTACTACTTTCCTCTGCACCATTTCTCTGATATAATGATATTTTATCTCAATGTGTTTCGATCTATCGTGAAACATAGGTTTATCAGAGAGCTTCACACAGCTCTGGTTATCACAATGAATAATGGTAGGATCCATCTCATGATCAAATAAATCTATCATGAGCTTGCGAAGCCACACTACTTCACATATTGGCACACTCAATGCTATACACTCTGGTTCTGCGATACTCAAGGCCATAGAGCTCTATTTCCCACAACACCAGGAAACCATGGTAGACCCCAAGGTAAAACAACAACCGAATGTGATCTTCCAATCCAATGTTCTCCCTGACCAATTTGCATTGACATATCCCTTCAAACTCAAGTCTACACTCGAGGCATATCTCAGTCCATATCCAACTGTGCCTCGTAGATATCTCAATACATGCTTCGCTTCTATCAAGTGATTCTGTCTCGGATGACTCATGAAATGACTAAGTATATTCACTTCATAGCATATATCAGGTCTAGTTTTAACTAGATACATCAATGATCCAATCAGTTTTTGGTTCAAATGTGGATCAATGTTGCCTAAATCAATAGAAGCATCATTCATTTTCTTCAAATCCATCACCATCGGTGTAGGCATGGATTTGCAGTCTATCATACTAAACTTCTTCAATATCTCCACTGTATATTTTCCTTGACTCAAGAAAATCTCATCAGTCCTCTGCCATACTTCTAGTCCCAAGAAGTAGTGCATCATACCCAGATCCTTCATCTCGAATTCAAAAGTCAATGCTCGCTTGCATTCAGCAATAAGTCTTTCTAAACTAGTGAGGAATAAGTCATCCACATACAGGACCAAGATTAGGCACTCATTACCAACAATATGATAATATAGGTTTGGATCAACAACAGTCTTGTTGAATCCCAAACTCATCAAGAATCCATCCATATTATTGTACCAAGCACGAGGTGCTTTCTTTAGTCCATACAGGGCTTTGTTCAACCTGCACACATGAGTTTTCTCGTCGTGTATCACAAATCCTTCTGGTTGCTTGATGTAAACTTGTTCATCAATCTCACCATGGAGAAATGTTGTATTTACATCCATCTGATGTAGTTTCCAACCCATGGATGCAACTAGTGCAATGATAGTACAGATGGAAGTGTATCGGGATATTGGAGCAAATGTCTCCTCGTAGTCAATTCCCTCCACCTGTGAGAATCCTCTGGCTACAAATATCGCTTTGTATTTCTTGAAAATTCCATCAGTTGCATGCTTGATCTTATAGATCCACTTGGAAGTTACTACAAACTTCCCTTCTTCTCTCAGAACAATATCCCAAAATCATTCTTCAAGATGGACTGATATTCTTCTACCATGGAACCTTTCCATACCTATTGACCTATCGCTTCTCCATGAAAAGAAGGCTTAGAATCAATGATGTGGCTCATGGCTGAAAAGTAGCTCGAAAATCTCTTTGGTCTCTTACTCTCTCGGGATATGCCTTGAGGAGTTGCATGGCCCTCTGCCTCTTGTAGAGTTTGTTGAGCTCAGGCAGGCCTTTTATGGCCTATTGAAATGTATCTAGGGATATCAATTGGAGCAATTGGATCAACTGGAATAATGGTTTTCTCCCTCTGAACTGCTGAAGGGGGAGAAGGTATTGTCTCACTGTCAATCTCCATATGAGATTCTCTGGATCTTTGAAAGGTTGTCTCTTCTTCAAAGATAACATCTCTGCTTACCTCAATCTGTCTCTGACCAGGGATGTAGATCCGATATTCCTTCGAAGATTCACTGTATCCCACAAATATACCCATTCTCCTTGAAGGGTCTAGCTTGGACCTCTTCTCTTTGGGTATATGAAAGTATAGTGGGCACCCAAATATCCTAAAGTGTCCAATCTCAAGCTTCACTCTAGTGAAGGATTCTTCGGGAGTTATGTTCTTCAAAATATGGCGAGGACTCATGTTATGAACATATACTGCTGCCATGAATGCTTCTACCCATAGAATCATAGGTAGACTCTGATCATGTATCATTTCTTTGGTTGCCTCGATGATGGTTATGTTCTTCCTCTCTACAACCCCATTTTTCCGAGGGTTGTAAGAAACTGTGTACTCCCTCTTGATCCTTGTTTCAATACATAAATCATTAAAATCCTTGGAGGTATATTCTCCTCCATTATCTGATCTTAGTACCTTGATCTTCCTTCCAGTCAGGTTCTCAACCTAAGCTTTGAATTTTTTGAATTTTTGCAAGGACTCCATCCTTGGTCTTCAAGAAATAAATCCATGTTTTCCGAGAGTGATCATATATGAAGAGTACATAGTACAAATATCCATTTAGGGAGGCAATAATCATTGGCCCAAACACATCTGAATGCATCAAGTCTGATATTTCCTTGGATCTATTGTTACTACTCAAGAAGGACCCCTTGACATTCTTGCCAAGAGCACAACCTCTGCAACCACCTTTATGTTGAATCTGTATCTTTGGAAGGCCCGTTACCATCTTCCCTAGAGTTGGAAGGGATCTATAATGAATCTGAGCAAGTCTCCTATGCCATAGCTCATTCAAGATGATAGTGTCATGTAATAGGGCCTAGATTGGTCGGACAGTCAACCTGTATAAGATGTTTTCTCGAACACCAATTACTCAGGCATAATTCATATGTGAGTCCTTGTGCCATGCAAGAAATTTTCCTTCAGAAAAGGTAACCTTGTAGCCTTTATATTCTAAGGAATAAATGGAGACAAGGTTCCTTTTCATCTCAGGTACATATAGTACCTCACTCAACTGAAGAGGTATGTCAAATTCTAGTTGGAATGCAGAAGTTCCAACCCCTTTCACATTATATCTGGCATTGTCTCCAAGTACAACATGTAAACTGGTCTCTTTCTCAAATATTTTTGACTCTCTCTAAGTCAAGTGACTCCCTCTAAATTATGAAGGATAAACATCTTCCTTGTTTGTTAACCTTCCTGGAATAAGAAAACAAACAAAAGGAAACAAGACAAGAATATCTCCTAGAGGAGAATAATGAGTACATATCTAGAATCAAAACAATTTAAGGATTGTTGTCACAGCTCCAATGCCTACTTGTAATGTAGAAAACATATAAATGTAGGTTAGAGTCATGATAATTAAAACAATCAAACCTGAAGTCTTCATTTCCAATGTGTTTTTCCTCTAAATGCACTGATATCCCTCTGGATCCACGATTGCAACAAAGGTTCCTTCCTCTTGCAAGTACCCTCATGACAATGATACAAATAATATATACAAGTGCATACCTAAGAGTGTTGATATGAAGAGGAAGGATTCATCTTTGATGTCTTCATCTCTCTGATGTGGTTCTGGATCTATCTTCCAATCTTCTTCATGTAGTATGAAGTTGCTTGATTCCTCAAGCCTATCTTCCAACAAAGTTTTGTTCATCATATTTTCAAATTCTTCACAAACCCTTGCCAACTGGACTAGAAAACCTAATGGCTAGGCTAGTATAGAAAAATTTGGTTTTGTTGGGATTATGACTACCAACAATAAGCCTTGAAAGTCAGAAGAACACTGGTGAGCTGAAAATCTCCTTCAATTTGTTGCAGAAACCCTAAATCTGAACTTTCTGCAGAAAATTGTGGAACCCTAGAAACCCTAGGGCCAAAAATCCAAAATTCTTAGAATTGAACTTTGAGAGTCTCTAGAGGTGCGCTGAAGGAGTCCATACTCTCTTATGCCAATTTTAGCCCCAACATCCAAGTATAAAGTGTTGAAACTGAAAAAGAAGGAAGGTTGTGTGGAATTTCAGAAACCCTAGAAGGTCGTACGAAATTGCAGAAAGGAGGACGACTGGTTTTAATGATTATGCAATGGGTTCTTCAATACCTAAGCTCTAATACCATGTTGAATTTTCACTATGCTAGGCTCAAGCATGAGGTCTATTTCATTTTATCATTTACTTGAACCATAAACAAATACAGCTACACCATTCACAATTGCTACAATAACCAAGACCACAAGAAGAAATACCATGCACAAGAACACAAGAAATATATTAGGAAAACCCTTCTCAACAAGGGAGAAAAACCTAGCAATCCTTTGCTATATTCTCAAGAGAAATCCTCCAACCATGAAACTCTAATGCACACAAGAGGGTGCTCTACTACCTAGAAACTTGCGCCCAAGAGAGGTGCACACTTTAGCCCTAGAAATGTACTTGCTGAAATTTCCAAATGACAAGTGACTTGTGTGAGTGTGTGTTTCCTCAATGGAGAAATCACCTCTTATTTATACTATACCTAGACATAGTAAAATTTGTGTCTATTAGCACAATAGGGTTGACCTCAATAACTCATAAAATAATTAATTATTACAATAAAAATTAATTATCTTTCACATATGGTGGAGTCGACCTATACCCTTTACATCACAATTAGGGTTACAGCTAAATCTTACTCTCAGAAAATATAGCAAGGGATCTCACACATCCACTAGTGCTCATCCACTAGGGGAACATACACCTGTGCTCAGCCACAGGGATGTCCTACTCAACAGATCTCTAACTCACTGAGTCCATAGGAGAATAATATCGAGTACCATCTCAAGCCTAACTCAATTGAGTCCACAAGGAAGGAGACCACACGTCATAACAACTTAGTCCAGAGTCTGACGTACACCCATCACATGGGAACCTTCACCCCACACAGGGGCATAGATCATCTCATCTTAGTCCAAAGAGGAACGACACACCCATCTCATGGGCACACCCAACACATGGGCTCTCTCATAGGTCGACTCACTCAGTATGTGTCCTAGAGGATGTCTCACGAAGCTGTAATCATCAACATTTTTACATGAGGTGACCCAACCTAGGTGGCTGGGTACATTACAAAGTGGTATCATAGCTAGGTTTTCAATGCTAAGCCTAGATGCAGGGCTGAGTTAACAGAATGCCAAAGTAGAAATCCATAGAGAATTAACTCTAGAGTATGTATGCGACTTGTTTTATTAAATTACTGCAATAAATTTGATAGGAATTTCATGGGTAAGGTGAAGAATTGAGCCTCTTTGGAAATTTCGAAAATAAGCAAATTGGAAAAAATTGGGTATTTTTTTTCATACGATGATGTCACCATGACATGGAAGTCACATGTTAGATGACGTGGTGGAAGAAAGACATGTACTGCCATGGTGGTAAGTACATGTTGAATGGGATGATAGTTGGTAGGTGATGTAGAGCCATGTGGTAGGGTAAGTGCCAGCCCCACGAAACTGTGGTAAGATCTTGGAAAATGGTTAAGTGTTGAGAATTTTGGATGGACTTATGAAAGGAAGGTTACAAGATTATGAGTCTGTGAGTCTGTGAGTCCATGATAGAGTGGAAAATTGGATAAGTGTTGAGAATTTCGGATAGACCTGTGAAAGGAAGGTTACAAGATTATGATTATGCGAGTCCGTGAGTCCACGAAGAAGTAGAAAAATGGTTAAGTGTTGAGACTTTTCGGATGGACTTATGAAAGAAGGTTACAAGTTTATGAGTCCGCGAGTCCGCAAGGGAAAAAGAAACTAAGTGTTGGTGGTGGGTTCATGGAAGGTATGAAGAAGAGATATGACTTAGATCCATGATGAATACATTAAGACAAATCAACGATGAAGATCTAATCAAGAAATGATCGAGTAATTGTTAAGCGTTGCTACTATGTTGCACATCCCAATGAATATTCCTTCACTATTTTTCTACCATAATTTTCAACTCAGAGCTCGGACTGGGGAAAATGAATAGTTGTTGGAAATATATTGATAAGCAAAAGAGATCTGCCGACCCATAATTTTGATCTGGGCACTATGTTTTCTTCAAAAGTGATAAAAGTGAATTCTCTAGCAGCAAATGAGTGGAAATCACAACTTGTAATTGTTGTAACTACTCGCTCGAAACTCAGATTGAGGCATGAGGACAGTCGTTGGAAAGTTGTTTCGAAGATGTATGCATTTAAGGAATCCTACTTGAGAGTGGTTCATTAATATTCTTCATAATTTAAAATGAATAATTACATGTAATCTAATTGACAAATATTTTGCAATATGCTTAATTCTAACAACAATTATTGCATGCACGTTCTTGCAGAATTAGAGATACAAAAAAGAAGATTTTAGTTCCTACATGTGTAACACCCTACTTCCCCCAATTTGTAATTAATCATAGAATAGGAATTACCATGCTAATGCATGAGGAAAATGTAAATGTGTTATTGTTTGAGTTGCTAATAGCTGACTGTGGGGGTGAAGCCTTGAAAGTGTTGGCCATGATATCACTAGAGGAAGGATGTGAAAACTATACAAGAGGGTTCATATATCAAATAACCCCAAATCTCCCTTGATAAGGATGACAAACCTCCTTCGAATCCCAAGGAAATAAAATCAGTCA
>SNQJ01S0106830.1:19323-29805 GCA_010110895.2 Picea sitchensis | reverse complement strand
GCAAAAGTATATACCTCCTACATTTTTCAATGCACAAGAACACTACCTCATACACCAAGTTGAGGAGATTGAAATTTGTGGACCTGTTCACACAAGGTCAATGTGGATGGTGGAGAGGCACTTGAAATCATTAAAGGCATTTGTTAGACAAAGAGCACGTCCTGAGGGTTCTATGGTGGAGGGATGTATGTATATCAATCCATGGTGTATATTAGTCAGTATTTTCCTAAATTAACAGCACCAACTATGCATGTAGTGGATCACATTTGGGATGTGAACTCCATCAAAAAATTTGAAGATTAGGAGCATATGTTGAAGAAAGGTAGAATGAAAAAAATGAGAGGTAATATATTAATAATTGTGAAAATTTATATCAATAATACATATAAAGTTTCATTTTTGTGTATATGATCATACTCATTAATATATTAATATAATTTATTTCATAAATCATAAATATTTATAATTACCTGCATATTGTACATTATAACTAATATTTAATATTGGTGAATTATGTTTTTTTGATTCAGTTTCTCTAGAGTGGGATGCATTGCATTTATACATTGCAAACAATCTTGAATGGATGAATGTATGGATTGAAAGATGTAAAAAACATAATGGAGGTAGGTTATCATGGCAACGACTGTCTGAATTGGTTAGAGAAGCTCATCGTAACAGAGATGCCAATGTTACGCAGCGGGAAATTGATCTAGCATATGGTTTGAAAGATGGACAGGTGAGAAATTTCACCCATTTTATTCAGTTATTTTATATTATACTAATGTGACTACATGTGTACTGTATTTTTCAGATACTTTCGAAGTTATATAAATATATGTTAATTTATTAATTGACAATGCATCTTTTACATATCTGACATATTGCAGTTGAAACACCACAAGGCTATGTGGTGCAATGGTCATAAATTTCTCATCAAACAATTGGATGAAACCAAGAAAACTTTTGATAGTGGGATAATTGCAGTATTCCAAGTTACTAATGTTTCCTCTAGGAGGGGATGGGCCATATGAACTTCCACCTTCACATGGTTAGCCTTGTTCAGTAGAGAATAAATTATTCTTGAAACCAAGAGAATATCATTCATTTTTATACCATCATGATCATAGATGTCATCATTTTTTTCATAGTATTGCATCAACGAAGTTTCGATGAATGTGTTTCTCATTTCTATAGCATCTTTGTTGAAACTATTTGAAAACATGGGACTTTGGCCCATGATTTTTGTGGCAAGAAGAAGGTGTTAGATGAGATTTCGTATTTAAATAATGATTACATACTAAAATATATCTAAAATATTGTACCAAAAAAGTACTTAGAAGAGAGCAAAAAACAAACACAATAAATAACTGATGATCAAGTGCTTGTGAAATTTATCAAGTTCTTGTTTATCAATGTTATTGCATGCCCTTGCAGTACTATAATATGCGAGAACATGCACTTTCAAACTCAAAGATGACTCACACACCCACTCTATATATCCGATCTTGGTCTCGTTTCTTTTGAAATTTCTTGGATTAATGTCGTGCATGGAACTCCCAACAATATACACATCGTCATGGTCATGCTCTTTATTTTCATTGCGTATGTTGTACAAAACCAACATCATTCCAATTAGGCCCATGCGTTTGGTGGCAAGAAGAAGGCACTAGAGGGAATTTTGTATTTAAATAATGATTTCGTACTAATAGTGTTTAATTTATGGAGAAAAGAAGTACTTAGATTAGAGAAAAAAATAAAGATAAGAAATAACAGAGGAAGCTTGCACAGTTTATATAAACTAGTACTTGTTTATTGATGTTATTGCATGTCCTTTCAATACTATATGCAGGAACATGTGTGCTGAACTAATTTGATGCAGGAGCATCACTCCACCTCAACAAATGCGCCAACATGCCAACACGTAGTCACACAAATGGAGGAAGGGAGAGGCATTAAACCTCCCATTTTTAAATTTGAAATAATCCTATACTGATTTTCATGTTGTAAGACTGTAAATGCCAGGCCATGCCTTTGTACAGGTAGTGGTTGAATTTCCTTAAAGGGTTGCATGTAGCAGGCCCAGATCGTAGTCAGGTCTGGGTAAACATTTATGAAACTTCAATGTAATAGATGAGGTTAGGTGAGAGAGGATGAGCTCGCAAAGCCCCTCTTTTGTAAGGAGATCTTGTATCGGATTTCAATAGGAAGAGAATGATAGAGAGTTTTGGGTAGAGAGGCCTTAGGAGGTCTTAGAAGTTCCGAGAGAGAGAGATTGAGAGAACTGGGACTCTGTTACAGTCTAGTTTTTGTAAACATCTATATAGGCACACAGAGATAATAGAAAATATTTTTTTCCTGCATATAGTGTGTTTATGTATTTGGGTTCATTTTATGTTTTATGGATTTTTTTTTATGGTTTGAATGCTTAACTGGTGAAGTATTGCATGATTTTCAATTGTTTCTCGTCTTTGAGGTTCCGAGTGTAAGGAGTGCACACAGTCCGTAAAGAGTGCGTTGACAGAGGTTGAACCTCAAGGGAAAGCTCAGGAGGGATACCATCGAACCTTCATAAGTAGAAGTGTAAGGAGTGCACAGGAAGAACTCTTTATTGAGTTTAGAGAGAAGCGAAGTTACTGAGAACTCTGTAGAGCTCTGCCAGGTGGGCATTGAGCCAATGCAAGTGTGCATAGAAGAAATCCATGTTGAATTCAGTAAGAAACAGAGTTACTCAATACTCTGCGAGGAAAAAGCTCTGTAAGGAGTGCATCAAGCAAAATAATGCCAGGAGGGAGAGAATTATTTCTTGTTCAAGAAATCCTTCAAATTCTGAGCTTGACGAAATCTCGAGAATGCAAGGTGTGCATGGAAGATCGAAATCTTCCAGGAGAACAAGATCAGAAGAAATAACGCAAGAAGTGCGTATGAGACGGGCTTATTCTAAGTCCATAATATCAAAAGAGATAACACTTTCAAAAGCGTAAGAGAGACCCAAAGGACTTGGGTTCACAGGAGGAAGTTCAAAGGTCGAGACCTTTTGAACATTGACAAAATATTATTAGTCGAAGAAAGTCTAAAATCTCAGTAGGAGGAGAAATGATGCAGGAGCATTGCCAATTTCAAGCGAACGTGGGGCAAGTGCCATTGCATTTTGGGCACATGATGAATTGTTTAAAAACTTTTGAAGATGGATACGCCAAACGTAAATGTAATAGTTAAGGAGAGGTGTACTTATAGATTGTAATCAAACCTTGAGCGACCCACTCTCGTCTGAAGGACTAAGAAGGCATTTATGTTAGTTAATGTTAGTAGGTATCTTTGAATTATCAGATTAGACAGTTTTAGGAGTGAAGGGAAAACAAATATAGACACCCTCATTGTATTATTGTATGATAGTGAAGAACATTACCAAGAGAAGAGCATACAGAGCTGGAGCAGAGAAACTGTGTTTGAAAAACACCCATGTACAGATATTTGAGTTAATAGAAGAAGTCTTAATTCAGATTCATCGCGTTGTATTTGTTTCTTATATGTGTATGTTGAATGGTATGTTCATGGTTTTACTCTTTCTGTTATACATTTTCTTTCTATGTTGTGTATGAATGATTTCAGGGTTATGTTTGAAGTCTGAGAGAGAAAGAGTTAGGAAATGAGTTTCAATTGTTTTTCTGTCTGAGCGAGAGTTCCTGGAAGGAGTGCAGTTGAATTGTCTGCAAGGAGTGCGTTGATAAAGGGTTCGGAGGTTTGTCTCTGAAAACTCAAATAGGATAGCTTTTGTGCTCATTTCCTCAAAAGTGCAGTTAGGCACAGGAGCCGTGCAAAGTGTGCACAGGCCGAGTGAAGCTTCAGGGGTTTGTAACCTGAATGACTTGTTGAGAGACTGGTGCTACAGGGAGTGCGCAGAGTCGAAAGGAGTTCAACACTTGAAAGTGTTTGAAGGTCTGCCACAAGGAGTGCCAGCAAGAGTTTTTCTGAAAGACTCGAAGTCATGGAAAACCTCAGAAGGATTCGAACCTTCGAAGTCGTTGAAGGGAAGCAAGAGGCTAAGTGCCTTGAAGAATTGAAAGGAGGTGCAACGACGTCGTGCTGCAGAAGGACAAGTTCCACGCAGAGAAATATTTTGTTTAAATTTCATAGAAGTTCTCAAGGGAAGAGACGGATGGTCGGAATTCTCCGTAGAGAATTTGCGAAGTCCCGCCAACCGTCCGATCTGATAGAGAAGCAAGGGGGTTACAACTATTTCCAAAAGGTTCAGGCTCAAGAGATCATGAGCCGTCAGACCTCACTTAGATACTCGTCAGTCATGGGATCTGACAGGAGTTGCATGAGGGTTAAACCCTCGCAAGCAGAGTGAAAGTTTCAAAAGGCGTCGGGATATCGGGACTTCAGAATTCGGGATATCGGAAGTCTCAAGGACAGGAGATCAGGTCACTTCATAATGAAAACCCTGAATCGGATCTGAGTCATCCATTCATTAGGACATGTGGCAGAGATCAAGAACCCATCGGTATTTCGGCTACCGGGGTTTCGAGTTGACAGAGAGATTGTGACATCGGGGAATCGCAAGTTGCGAAATCCTGAACTGAATTAGGACCGTTCATCTGTTGAGACACGTGGCGACGATCAAGAGTCCGTCGGCATTTTTCATGTCGGGGTTTCGGGGATCAAGAGGACAGAATGCAGAGCATTTCAGTGTTTGATTTTGCGAAATCACGAAATGATTGAGGACCGTCCATCATAGGAGGACGCGCGGCGGAAATCCAAGAGTTCGGGGAAAATCTCAATAGGAAAGTCCATCCACATATCGGGGTTCAACATTTCACGAAGCCTGAAGACAGGAGACCCATGCATTTCGAGAACGAAAATTCCAAAATTGCAAAAAGGTGGAAAGCCAAAAAGCCAAAATTGATATCGGGATTTGGGAATTCGGAGTTTGTGTTGACATGAGGTTTTGGCATTGAGAGTCTCAAACTCCCGATACGCGAAAACGCGTTGACCGTTGGATCAAGCGAGTAATCAGAACTGTCAATTTATTTTGGTGACCGAACATCGGAGTTTCGGTAATGTGGGAATCAGAATTTTGGAGGTTGAGGGGATGAGTGGCATGACATTGCGACTCTCGAAATCCCCGTAAGGAGAAAGGCGAAATAGAGAGAGAGAAAAGGCCAAGTGTCATAATTTCGGGTTTCAGGGGTCTGAGAGACAAGACACTCAGCCACAGGACTCTCAAAATCGTGAAGTTCAATCTTCTGAAGTATAAGGGGGAAATTTCTCAAGGTTGTTTGTGGGTGCAGATTTCCCGAAAGGGAAATAGAAGGGCCAGTAGAACACTTTTGGCTAGAAGAGAGGAAAAGATCTTGTGCAGATCTTGATCTGCGGATCTAGGAGAAGGGGGTCTGCGTCAAGTTGGTATCATAGCTCAGAGAGATTTCTTTGCTTTCTATAGCAGGGAAAAGGAAGATTCACCATGCCACCAAGGAGAAGAAATAGGAAAACACCCGATCCGCCAGAGGAAAGAGAAATACCAAGACGAAGAGGTAGGCAGATCCCTGACCCAGCCATGGCAAGAGAGATGCGTGAATTACGCACCAGACTTGAGGACATGGAGACAACACAGAGGTGCACAGTCGGTGCTGGGGATCTTAGTGATTCCGAAAGTGAAAATGAAGCTAAACATGAAGGGGAAGAAGTTGCAGCAAATGAACGCCTGCTTAGAGCTGTTGCAAGAATGGGTACAAGAGCCAAAATGGACATCCCAGTATACGAGGGAAACCTTGACGCTGAGGAGCTTCTAGACTGGATTAGAGATCTGGACACTTATTTTGACTATGAAGATGTTGAGGAAGACAAGAAGGTCAAACATGCTGTCACAAGATTGAAAGGACAGGAGGCATTGTGGTGGGATGAACTACAAGCTGACAGACGCTGCAAAGGCAAGAATAAAATCAAGAGTTGGGATAGGATGATTGCGAAGATGAAGGTGAAATTCATTCCCAGGGATTACCAAATTACTTTGTTTCGAAGAATGCAAAACTTGAGGCAGAAGCTGATGACAGTGAAGGAATATACTGAAGAATTCTACAGGCTAAACATCAGGGTAGATCATCGAGAAAGTGATGATGAAAAGGTTGCCAGGTACATGAATGGCCTGAGATACGACATTCAGGATGAGATGAGCATGATGACCATCCGAACGGTGGAAGATGCTTATCAGATGGCTCTAAAATCTGAAGAGAAGCTGAGCCGAAAACAAGGTCAGAGAAGCCGAGGTAGAAGTCAAGCCAGAGGCAAATCAGTTGCCTAGGATAGAAATCAGAAACACAAAGAAGAATGGAAGAAACCTCAGCCTCAGACTGAGAGAGGTGGAAGTTCACAGAGAGGGCAGCATACCGAACAGAGAGGTCAGTATGCAGATGGAAACATTTTTCCTCGTACCAGAGGTAGAGGAAGAGGAAGAGGTGGAGTGATAAAGTGCTTCACATGTGGAAAGAATGGACACAAATATTATGAATGTCCAAATAAGAAGAAAGAAGGTGGTGAGACTCACATTGTCGAAGTGCAGAGGCAGAATGTTGAGGCAGAAGATGTTGAAGGCAGAAGATCACTGATGATGCAAAAAGTTCTCTTAACACTAGAGAAGGAGGTGGAAAATCCAGTACAAAGGAACAGTCTTTTTCGGACTGCTTGCAAAACCAAGGACAGGGTATGCAAGGTCATTGTGGATAGTGGTAGCACAAATAATCTCATTTCTACAGAGATGGTAGAAAAACTAGAGCTGGAGACTATTGAACATCCAAGTCCATATAGAGTTTCATGGCTACAAAAAGGACATCAGGTAAATGTCACTAAATAGTGTTTAGTTGAATTTAAGATAGGAGGATATAATGATAAGATACTCTGTGATGTTATTCCCATGGATGTTTTTCATCTATTGTTGGGTATACTATGGCAATATGACAGAAATGTGATTCATGATGGGAGAAAGAACACATACACCCTAGAGAAGAATGGGAGAACTCACATGTTGCTTCCAATCAAAGATAAGGAGGTGAAACCTGAAGTAAGCAACACTGTACTTCTCATGAGTGGTAAGGAACTTCTTACAGAGGTTAAGAAGAAGGAGGAACTGTAATTCATTGTGGTCAGGAAGCCAAAGATTGTTTTAACCAACACAAGGGTAGATGATTTACCAAAATAGGTTCAGGAACTACTGGAAGAGTTCGCTGACATAGTAGTGGATGAACTACCTCGTTCGTTGCCATCGATCAAAAGTGTGAGTCATCACATTGATCTCATACCAGGAGCTAGTTTTCCAAACAAAGCCGCGTATAGATTGATGCCACAAGAGAATGAAAAAGTCAAAAGACAAGTCCATGGTTTGTTGGACAAAGGGTTGGTCAGAGAAAGCTTGTGTCCATGTGCTGTTCCGACAGTGCTCAGTCCAAAGAAAGACGGAGGCTGGAGGATGTGTACTAACTCAAGAGTGATCAACAAAATAACCATCAGGTATAGATTTCCATTGCCAAGGATGGATTATCTGATGGACTGCTTGAGAGGGGAAAATTTGTTTTTGAAGATTGACTTGAAGAGTGGTTATCATCAAATTCGTATGAGAGAAGGTGATGAGTGGAAGATAGCCTTCAAGACTAACGAAGGGTTGTATGAATGGCTTGTTATGATGTTTGGCTTAACGAACATGCCAAGTACCTTCATGAGGTTGATGAACGAAGTCCTGAAGGAGTTCATCGGAAAATTTGTCATTGTGTATCTTGATGACATACTGATTTTCAGTAAAACAGAGGCAGAGCATCTGAAACACTTAGCTACAATGATGAAGAGATTACAGCAAGAGAAGCTGTTGATAAACATGAAGAAATCCTCATTCATGAAGACATAGCTCATTTATTTGGGTTTTGTTATTTCTGCAGATAAATTGAGGATGGATCTAGATAAAGTGGAGGTGATCAAGAATTGGCCATCACCGAAGAGTATATTTGAGGTGAGAAGTTTTCACGAATTGGCTAGTTTCTACCGGAAGTTCATCAGGAAATTTAGTAGAATTAATGCACCGATGATGGACACAGTGAAGAAGAGACATAACTCTTTTCACTGGACAGAAGAGGCTGAGAAAAGCTTCAATTTGTTGAAGAAGAAAATTACGGAACAACCAATTTTGGTGTTGCCGGATTTCAAAAAGACATTTCAAGTAAAATGTGAAGCAAGTGCATTTGCAATAGGGTCAGTCTTGAGTCAAGAAGACAGTATGATAGCATACTTCAACAAGAATCTGAATGAAGCGAAAGTGAAGTACTCCACATATGACAAGGAGTTCTATGCTATTATTCAGGCATTGAAGAAGTGGAGACACTATTTGATTCCAAAGGAGTTTGTCTTATACAGTGACAATCATGCTTTGCAATTTGTGACTCAATAGGAGAAGTTGAATCAAAGACATGTTAAATGGGTTGAATACATGTAGAACTTTACTTTTGTAATTAAGCATATTTCTGGTACTGCTAACAAAGTTGTTGATGCTTTAATCAGGAAGTGTTTTCTATTGCAGGAGTTCAGGGTCAAAACGTTGGGTTTTGATGATCTCAGGGACATGTACAGAGATGATCCAGATTTCAAAGAGGCATATGAAGTAGCTGAGAATCCAATTCTCAGGGACAGAAGCCAATGGGAAGAATACATGATCCAGGAAGGATTACTGTTTAAAGGTAATCAACTTTGTATTCCAAAATGCTCCATGAGGGAGAATTTGCTAAAGGAGAAACATAGTGGAGGATTGGCCGGACATTTCAGTCATGACAAGACATTCGCAAAGTTGAATGAGTCATATTTTTGGCCAGGAATAAGAGAAGACGTCAAAATATTTGTGGACAGATGTAGAATTTGTCAGCATTCGAAGGGAAAGAGGCAGAATGTAGGTTTTTATCAACCGTTACCCATACCTGACAGGCCGTGGGATGCAGTTAGCATGGAATTCATATTGGGGTTGCCAAGAACACAAAGAGGGTTTGACTCGATCTTCATGGTGGTGGATAGATTTTCCAATATGTCACACTTCATTCCATGTTAGAAAACCAGTGACACAACTCACATTGCAAATCTGTTTTTCAAATAAGTCATTCGACTTCACGGCTTACCAAGGAGCATAGTTTCGGATTGAGACACCAAGTTCATGGGACACTTTTGGAGAACCTTATGGGGAAAGTTGGGAACAAATTTATCATTTAGTTCAACTTATCATCCTTAGACAGATGGACAGACAGAAGTTGTGAATAGGATCTTGGGAGACTTGTTGAGGAGCTTGGTGATAGAACACCATAGCCAGTGGGACAGTATTCTGCCACAGGTGGAATTTGCTTATAATGATTCAATCAATAGAAGCATAGGGCAGAGTCCATTCCAAATTGTTTATGGGATGAAACCAAGAGGAGTTTCGGAATTGAGAGATTCAGAACATAATGCAACTAGAAGTGATAGTGTAAAGGATTTAGCAAAAGCGATGAAGGAACTCCACAACCAGGTGAAGGAGCGGTTACAGAACTCGAGCCAAGAGTATAAGTGCAAAGCAGATCAACACAGGAGACAACTTCAATTTGATCTTGGTGATTTGATTCTGGCACATTTGAGAAAGGAAAGGTTCTCGAAGGGGACATATAACAAACTGAAGATGAAGAAGATCGGACCATGTAAGGTCTTGAAGAAATTTGGGGCAAATGTTTATGAGATTGAATTACCCGATGGGATTGAAATTTCTTCGATATTCAATGTCTTAGATTTGTACCCATACAAAGCTGAGGAAGCAGGAACAAGTGATGAACAACTAGAGTTCCAGTGGACAAAACAGATGCCTGTTGTAGAGAAGCCACAGATGGAAACCATACTAGACAAAAGAGTTAGCAAGAAGACCAGGAGAAAGGAATACTTCGAATACTTGGTTAAGTGGAAGGGACATCCACTTGAAGATGCCAACTGGGAGAATGAAGCAACGATTCAAAAGCATGGAAAGACTGTGCAAGAGCTCATGGAGAGGAGCCCATGAAAATTTTCAAGCGAGGGAGTATGATGCAGGAGCATCGCCAACGTCAAGCGAGCGTGGGGCAAGCACCAACGCATTTTGGGCACATGATGAATTGTTTAAAAAATTTTTAAGATGGATGCACCAAATGTAAATGTAATAGTTAAGGAGAGGCGTACTTATAGATTGTAATCAGACCTTGAGTGACCCGCTCTCATCTGAAGGACTAAGAAGGCATTTATGTTAGTTAATGTTAGTAGGTAGCTTTGAATTATCAGATTAGACATTTTTAGGAGCGAAGGGAAAATGGATATAGACACCTTCATTGTATTATTCTATGATAGTGAAGAACATTACCAAGAGAAGAGCATACAGAGCTAGAGTAGAGAAACTGTGTTTGAAAAACACCCATGTACAGAGATTTGAGTTAATAGAAGAAGTCTTAATTCAGATTCATG
>SNQJ01S0106830.1:0-19273 GCA_010110895.2 Picea sitchensis | reverse complement strand
ATGCTGAATGGTATGTTCATGGTTTTACTCTTTCTGTTATACATTTGCTTTCTATGCCATGTATGAATGATTTCAGGGTTATGTTTGAAGTCTGAGAGAGAAAGAGTTAGGAAATGAGTTTCAATTGTTTTTTTTTTTGAGCAAGAGTTCCTACAAGGAATGTAGTTGAATTGTCCACAAGGAGTGCGTTGACAAAGGGTTCAGAGGTTTGTCTCTGAAAACTCAGATAGGATAGATTTTGTCCTCATTTCCTCAAAAGTGCAGTTAGGCACAGGAGCCGTGCAAAGTGTGCACAGGCCGAGTTAAGCTTCAGGGGTTTGTAACCTGAATGACTTGTTGAGAGACTGTTGCTGCAGGGAGTGTGCAGAGTCGAAAGGAGTTCAACACTTGAAAGCGTTTGAAGGTTTGCCGCAGGGAGTGCCAACAGGAGTTTTTCTGAAAGACTCGAAGTCATGGAAAACCTCAGAAGGATTCGAACCTTTGAAGTCGTCGAAGGGAAGCAAGAGGCTAATTTCCTTGAAGAACTGAAAGGAGGTGCAGCGACATCGTCCTACAGGAGGAAAAGTTCCACGCAGAGAAATATTTTGTTTAAATTTCACAGAAGTTCTCAAGGGAAGAGACGGACGGTCGAAATTCTCCATAGAGAATTTGTGAAGTCCCCCCAGCCGTTCGATCTGATAGAGAAGCAAGGGGGTTACAACTATTTCCAAAAGGTTCAATCTTAGGAGATCATGAGCTGTTAGACCTCACTTAGATACCCGTCAGTCGTGGGATCTGATAGGAGTTGCATGAGAGTTAAACCCTCGCAGGCAGAGTGAAAGTTTCGAAAGGCGTTGAGATATCGGGACTTCAGAATTCAGGATATCGGAAGTCTCAAGGACAGGATATTGGGTCACTTCATAATGAAAACCCTGAACCGGATCTGAGCCGTCCATTCATTAGGACACGTGGCAGATATCAAGAACCCGTCGTTATTTTAGCTACTGGGGTTTCGAGTTGAGAAAGAAATTGTGACATCGGGGAATCGCAAGTCACGAAATCCCAAACTGAATTAGGACCGTCTGTTTGTTGAGACACGTGGTGGCGATCAAGAGTCCATCGACATTTCACATGTCGGGGTTTCGGGGATCGAGAGGACAGGATGCAGAGAATTTTGACATTTGATTTCTCGAAATCACGAAATGATTGAGGACCGTCCATCATAGGAGGACGCGTGGCGAAAATCCAAGAGTTTGGGGAAAATCCTGATAGGAAAGTCCATCGACATATCGGGGTTCAACATTTCGCAAATCCTGAAGATAGGAGACCCGTGCATTTCGGGAACGGAAATTCTGAAATCGCGAAAAGGTGGAAAGCCCAAAAGCCGAAATTGATATCAGGATTTGGGAATTCGGAGTTTGTGTTGACATGAGGTTTTGGCATCGAGAGTCTCGAACTCCTGATACGCGAAAATCGCGTTGACCATTGGATCGAGTGGGGAATCACAGTCATCGATTTATTTTGGTGACCGAACATCAGAGTTTCGGTAATGTGGGAATCGGGATTTCGGAGGTCGAGGGGATGAGTTGCATGACATTGCGACTCCCGAAATCGCGATAAGGAGAAAGGCGAAATAGAGAGAGAGAAAAGGCCAAGTGTCATAATTTTGGGTTTCAGGGGTCTGAGAGACAAGACACTCAGCCACAGGACTCACGAAATCATGAAGTCCAATCTTCGAAAGTATAAGGGGGAAATTTCTCAAGGTTGTTTGTGGGTGCAGATTTCCCGAAAGGGAAATAGAAGGGCTAGTTGAGCACTTTGGGCTAGAAGAGAGGAAAAAATAATGCACGGATCCTGATCTACAGATCTAGGAGAAGGGGGTCTGCGTCAAGAAACAACAACTGTCTAATTGGTTATGGAGAAGAAGCTAGATCGTTGGATCTACATCGAGGTAGAGGAGGAACTAGTTCAGGAGAACCAGATCTCAGTCGTTAGATCTGAGCGCATGGACCGACAATCGTTGGATTTAGGGGAACGTGCATGAGCATTAACCCTTTGGATTTGCACAGAAAGGAGGGTTTTGGGAAGTCACAAAATCTTGACATCATCAGAACCGTCCATTAGAAGGGATGCGTGGAGAACGATTAGCGTTTCGTTGAATCTCACATCAGAGAATTCAAAGGATAGACTTGTGAGAATTTGCAAAGTGTGAACTCGTGAAAAGATCGCATCTGTCGATCAATGGGAGATCTGGACCGTTAGATCCAGAGGAGCATGATCTGTTGGATTTGAATGCTCTGAAATATCAGTATTTAAAAAGTTGGGAATGTGGAGGACGTGGTGACTTGGAAGGTTCAAGTCGCGAAATCCTGATTCGCGAAAGGTGAATCTGGGCCGTTGGATCCAGAAAGGATACGTGTCAATGGGTCGAGAGATCTGGAAGGACGCAGAGAGATATCAAAAGCTCAAGAGGAAGAATGATCATGACTGTTGGATTATAATGGAAAGAGACCAATAGTTGTCGGATCAGAAATAAGTGCATGAGCCTTAGCACTTCGTGTATAGAGAAGAGAGAAGCTATCGGGATTGAAACTTGAGATTCCTGAAGTTCGGAGTCCCATAACACCGAAGTGGAATCTCAACCATTGGATCAGTCAAGCGAGCGTGAGCCGTCAAATATCACAGGTGCATAAGGAGGCAAGTTTGAGACTTGAAACACTTGGAGCGTGGAGAGCCAAAGAGCTGGAGCATATCAAGATCATTGAAGCTAGGGGGTACGTGTCAGTAGCTTGAAAGATCTAGAGGAAGGCAGAATTTGAAACTTGAAACATGAAAATCCTGGAGAGCTGAAGAGCCATGAGTCATTGATTTGTAAGGAGATACTTGTCAATAGATCTCGTACTCCGAGGAAAAGACAAAGTGGGTTTTGATTTTGAGAACTGAGATCGCCAGAGTGCGGAGACCTGAATTCCCAAAATAAGATCTAGACCATGAGATCTAAAGGAGACGTGGCACAAATCTGTTAACTTTGGGTAAAATCCCAAAGTAATCCTCGATCGTTGGATCAGGAGGACACACGTCAGTGGATCTTAGACTTCGGGTAAAATTCATTAGAGAAAAGTGGTTTAACTCCAAACCGCTTGTGACTGTGCCCACAATCGCGTGGTCATAGCCTCAGGTCATATCAAGAGAGGGCCTATTTGAAAAGGAACTTACGTTGACACTCTGAGTTTTCATGATAGAGAGAAAGGGAAGGTCATGGGTTGCTGTCAAACCTGCACCGGGAAGCCGAGGGGGCCTATGTTTAGATACAGAGGGGGACCTTTAAGGTTCCAGAGAGTCTTTTGACTCGATAATTGGAGATCCAAGACTGGGAGGTCACGCAGCCCTATGGGGGGAGTAGGGGGGGCTGCATCAGGTGGTATCAGAGCTGAAATTTTCGTCTGTAGATTTCAGTTGAAAGAGAAAGAGGAAAAGAGATAAAGAAGAGATAGTCTAATACCATTAGGTGGTATCAGAGCACATAATTGATTTTTGTAGGCAAAAGAGGTAATCATAAGAACGAGATTTTCTTGCAGACAATAGACAAGAAAGAAGTGAAAAGAAGACAGGGTATTGATACTCTGTAAGAATGTTGTTGCATGGACACAGCAGTAAAAGTTTAAACAACCGAGTAAGCTGTAAGAGAATATGGAGGTGCTCTTGGATGCAGAGTAATCCATAGACTTGTTAGGAGGGAAAATAGAAGGTGGAAATGGCTACTGAAGGCCATGGATATGGTCAAAGAGAAGTCCACAAGAAGAAAAGATATCCAGATATGGATCTGGGGATCAATGAGATATGAGCATGAATGGAGAAGCTTGCATTTAAAATGTAGCAGGATGCAAAAGCGCATTGGGTGTATGAGTGGCCCATGAGGAAGAAAGTGAAATGGCATGTTCAGAAATTATTGGCCAGAGAACAACGGAGGTTGATGAGAGTGTGGCTGAGGCATGCTGAAAACCTCGGTGACACAGAGGAGGAACTGATTCACATCTGTGAACCGGAGACTGGGAGAAATCTCAACGATGAGGAGGAGAAGACGTTAGATGAATATCTCGTAAACTGCCAAGTTGGCAGAAATGGACTTTCAAGTTGCCAGGTGGGCAATGGAAAGAGACCAGGTGGAGGTCTCAAATACTTCCAGGGGAGTAGTGCCAAAAGTTCAGATTGCCAAGTGGGAAACGATATGGGATAGTTTGATCTCATAGATTGCCAGGTGGGTAGTAGAGAATTCCCAAATTTCTAGGTGGGTAGGGAATAGGAGATGAGACTATTTGAAGGTCTTGGGAGCTCAGAAGTGAGTTCATGTCGGCGAGGAGTGTTGATAGATGGAGATTCATGTGGACTTGCAGACCATATGAATGAAGATGATGACAAGTTAAAAACTTTCACCATCCAAGAGGAGGATCAGAGGAGTATTCTGATTATTGGAGGGATCAAGATATTCCTACCAAATATCTAGGTAGAGGCTAGTGAACATGATGAAAATGAAACAGAATGAGAAATATAGCCAGTAGAAACTATAAAAGGATAAGAAATGGAGTAGACACTAATGTCTACCCCAGCAGAAGGAGAAGAGAACTCAACTGAATTTCTCAAAATTTTCAGCCAGGAAGCTGAACAAGAAATGACCGCAACATTGAAGCTTGCAGCAGAAGAGGAAGCATACATCATGGAATTTGCTGAGCTATATGAAGAACTAGAATCCCTAGAGAGAAGGGTAATGGTTCAAATATTTCACATCTGATAGGTCAATTTGGAGATAGATGGAGGAGCGTACCAACCAGAGGAACGGTTGGAGAGAGTTGGATATATACCAACACAAGAAGAAATGACAGAAGCCAATCTTTCAGAAGAGGAAACCGATCAACAAATTGATGATGAGACTATGGAATTGAAGTCTGCAACTGAGTGGCAACTCGATGCCACAAGGGCAGATAAAGAAAACATGGGAGATTGAGTAGATCTTCCCACTGATAAGTATGAGGAGAAGGAAGTGCAACAGAGAAGACTACATAAGGAGAGCCAACCACTGGAGCAGCTGGAAAAAGTGATAGAGGAGACCAGGAAGTTGATGTTGAGGTTAGCAGAAGAAATCAACAAAGAGGAGCTGAACATATGAGAACCTGCCATAGCAGTAGGGAAGAAACAAAAGAGGAAAAATAAGAAGTAGCAGCAACATAGTTGGAGAGGAGAAAGAGGAAAACTCCATAAGAGAATTTGGGATCCAGGAGGATTTCAACACTGGGGAATAGGAGCTCATGAGAAGGAGCTCATGTTTTTCCTAGCAGGGGAGTATGATGTAGGAGCATCACTCCAACTCAGCAAATGCGCCAACATGCCAACACACAAACACACAAATGGAGGAAGGGAGAGGCATTAAACCTCCAATTTTTAAATTTGAAATAATCCTATATGGATTTTCATGTTGTAAGGATGTAAATGCCGGGCCATGCCTTTGTACAGGTAGTGGCTGAATTTCCTTAAAGGGTTGGTTGTAGCAGGCCCAGATCATAATCAGGTCTAGGTAAACATTTATGAAACTTCAATGTAATGGATGAGGTTAGGTGAGAGAGGACGAGCTCACACAACCCCTCTTTTGTAAGGAGATCTTGTATGATATTTCAATAGGAAATGAATGATTGAGAGGTCTTAGTAGAGAGGCCTTAGGAGGTCTTAGAAGTTCAGAGAGAGAGAGCATGAGAGAACCGGGACTCTGTTACAGTCCAGTTTTTGTAAACGTCGATATAGGTAGACGTAGATAATAGAAAAGCAATTTTCCTGGCATATCATGTGTTTATGTATTTGGGTTCATTTTATGTTTTATGAATTTTTTTTATGGCTTGAATGATTAACTGGTGAAGTATTGCATGAGTTTCAATTGTTTCTTGTCTTTGAGGTTTCGAGTGCAAGTAGTGCACACAGTCCGCAAAGAGTGCGTTGACAGAGGTTTAACCTCAAGGGAAAGCTCAGGAGGGATACCGTTGAACCTTCATCAGTAGAAGTGCAAGGAGTGCACGAGAATAACTCTTTATCAAGTTCAGAGAGAAGAGGAGTTACTGAGAAATATGTAGAGCTCTTCCAGGTGGGCATTGAGCCGATGCAAGTGTGCACAGAAGATCTTCAAGTTGATTTCAGTAAGAAACAAAGTTACTAAATACTCTCTGAGGAAAAATCTCTACAAGGAGTGCATCGAGCAGAAGAATGCTAGGAGGGTGAGAAGAATTTATTGTTCAAGAAAGCCTTCATATTATGAGCTTGACGATATCCCGAGAACACAAGGTGTGTGTGGGAGATCGAAATCTTCGAGGAGAACAAGCTCGAAAGGAATAACACAAGAAGTGTGTATGAGACGGGCTTAGTCTAAGTCCATAATATTAGAAGAGATAATACTTTTAGAAGCATAAGAGAGACCCAAAGGAGTTAGGTTCATAGGAGGAAGTTCAAAGGAAAAGACCTTTCTAACATTGACAAAATCTTCTAAGTCAAAGAAAGTCTAAAAGCTCAGGAGGAGGAGAAACAACAACCATTTGATCGATTGTGGAGAAGAAGTTGAACTATTGGATCTATGTACAGGCATAGGGGGTATGAGTGCAGGGGAACCATATCTCAACTGTCCGATATGAGCACATTAACCGACAACCAGTGGATCCAGGGGAACGTGCATGAGTGTTAACCCTTTGGATTTTCACAGAAGGGAGTGTTTTGCAAAGTCGCGAAATCTTGACATCATCAGAACCGTCCATCAGAAGGGACGCGTGGAGAACGAATAGAATTTCACTGACTCACACATCAGAGAAGTCAAAGGACATACTTGTGATAATTCACGAAGTGTGAACTCATGAAATGATCGCAACCATCGATCGAGGGGAGATCTAGACCGTTAGATTCATAGGAGCGTGAGCCGTCGGATTTGAATGCTCCAAAATATCGGTATTTTGAAAGTTGGGAATGTGGAGGAAAAGGTGACTTGGAAGTCGCAAGTCATGAAATCCCAATTCACGAAAGGCGAATCTGGGCCATTGGATCCAGAGAGGATACATGTCAATGGGTCAAGAGATCTAGAAGGAGGTGGAGAGATATTTGAAGCTCAGGAGGAAGAATGATCATGACCGTTAGATCATAATGGAAAGAGACCAACTATCGTCAGATCAAAAGGAAGTGAACAAGCCTTAGCACTTTGCGTATAGAGGAGAGAGAAGCTATCGGGGTTGAAACTTGAGATTCCCGAAGTCCAGAGTCCCAGAATGCTGAAGTGGAATCTCAGCCGTTGGATCAGTCAAGTGAGTGTGAGCCATCATATATCAAAGGTGCATAAGGAGGCAAGTTTGAGACTTGAAACTCCTGGAGTGTGGAGAGCCAAAGAGCTAGAGCATATCAAGACCGTTGAAGCTAGGAGGGTACGTGTCAGCAGCTTGAAAGATCTGGAGGAAGGCAGAAGTTGAAACTTAAAACACGCAAAGCACGGAGAGCTGAAGAGCCATGAGTCATTGATATATAAGGAGACACTTGTCAATAGATCTCGTACTCCGAGGAAAAGACAAAGTGGGTTTTCAGTTTGAGAACTGAGATCGCTAGAGTGTGGAGACCCAAAGTCCTGAAATAAGATCTGGACCGTGAGATCTAAAGGAGATGTGGTGCAAATCTGTTAACTTCAGGTAAACTCCGAAAGTAATCCTCGATCGTTGGATCGGGAGGACACGTGTCAGTGGATCTTATACTCTGGGTAAAATTCATTGGGGAAAAGTGGTTTAACTCCAAACCACTTGTGACCATGCCGACAATCGCATGGTCATAGCCCCATGTCATATCAAGATAGGGTCTATTCGAAAAGGAGCTAATGCCGACACTCTAAGTTTTCGCAACAGAGCAAAAGGGAAGGTCGCGGGTTACTATAAAACCTGCACTAGGAAGCTGAGGGGGCATGTGTTTAGATATAGAGGGGGACCTTTAAGGTTCAAGAGAGTCTTTCGACTTGATAATTGGAGATCCAAGACTAGGAGGTCATGCATCCCTATGGGGGGAGTAGGGGGGGTTGCATCAGGTGGTATCAAAGATGAAATTTTTCGTTTATAGATTTCAGGCAAAAGAGAAAGAGGAAAAAAGATAAAAAAGAAATAGTCTGATACCATCAAGTGGTATCAGAGCATAGAATTGATTTATGTAGGAAAAATAGGTAATTATAAGACAGATCTTTGCTTGCAGACAATAGACAAGAAAGAAGTGAAAATAAGGTAGGGTAATGATACTCTGTAAGAAGGTTGTTGCATGGACGCAACAACAAAATTTTAAACATCTAGGTAAGTTGTAAAAGAAGATGGAGGTGCTCTTAGATGCAGAGTAATCCATAGAATTTCTAGGAGGGCATATAGAAGGTGGAAATGGCTACTGAAGGCCATGGACGTGGTCGAAGAGAAGGGTGCAAGAAGAAAATAAATCTAGATATGGATCTGGAGCTCAATGAGATAAGAGAACGAATGGAAAATCTTGCATTTAAAATGCAGCATGATGCAAAAGCGCACTGGGTGTATGAGTGGCCCATGAGGAAGAAAGTGAAATGGCATGTTCAGAAACTATTGGCCAGAGAAAAATGAAGGTTGATGAGAGTGTGGCTGAGGCATGTTGAAAATGTCAATGACATAGAGGAGGAATTGATTCACATCTGTGAACCAGAGACTGGGAGAAATCTCAGCGACGAGGAGGATAAGAGGTCAGATGAAGATCTCGTAAACTGCCAAGTGGGCATAAATGGACTTTCAAGTTTCCAGGTGGGAAATGGAAAGAGACCAGGTGAAGGTCTCAAATACTGCCAGGGGAGTAGTGTCGAAAGTTCAGATTGCCAAGTGGGCAACAATATGGGATCAATTTATCTCATAGACTGTCAGGTGGGTAGTAGAGAATTCCCAAATTTCCAGGTGGGAAGGGAGAAGGAGATGAAACTGTCTGAAGGTCTCAAGAGCTCATAAGTGAGTTCATGTTAGTGAGGAGTGCTGATATATGGAGATTCATGTGGACTTCTAGACCATGTGAATGAATATGATGACAAGTTAAAAACTTTCACCATCCAAGATGAGGATCAGAGGAGCATTCTGATAATTGGAGGGATCAAGATATTCCTACCAAACAACCAGGTAGAGGCCAATGCACATTATGAAAGTGCAATAGAAGGAGAAAGACAACGAGAAAAAACTATCAAAGGAGAAGAAATGGAGCAGACACTGATGTCTACCCCAACAGAAGGAGAAGAGCACTCAACCAAATTGCTCAAAATTTTCAGCCAGGAAGCTGAACAAGAAATGACTGTAGCATTGGAGCTTGTAGCAGAAGAGGAAGTAGACAACATGGAATTTGCTGAGCTGTATGAATAACTGGAATCCCTAGAGATAAGGGTAATGTTGCAAAGCTTGCACATCTGGTAGGTCAAGTTGGAGACAGATGGAGGAGTGTACTATCCAGAGGAACGTTTGGAGAGAGTTGGGGATATACTAACACGAGAAGAACTGACAAAAGCCAATTTGTCAGAAGAGGAAGCCGAGCAACAAATTGATGATGAGACTGTGGAATTGAATTTTTCATCCAAGTGGAAACTCGATGCCACAAGGGGAAATAAAGACAGCATGGGAGATCAGGTAGATCTTCCCACTGATAAGTATGAGGAGAAGGAAGTACAACAGAGAAGACTGCATAAGGAGATCCAACCACTGGAGTAGCTGCACAGAGTGATAGAGGATACCAGGAAGATGATGTTGAGGTCAACAGAAGAAATCAACAAAGAGGAGATGAATAGGGGAGAACCTGCTATAGGAGAAAGGAAGAAACAGAAGAGGGAAAAGAAGCAACAGTAGTAGCATAGCTGGAGAGGAGCAAGAGGACAACTCTAGAAGAGAATTTGAGATCCAGGAGGATTTCAACACTGGGGAAGAGGAGCTCATGAGTAGGAGCTCATGTTTTTCCTAGCAGGGGATTATGATGCAGGAGCATCACTCCACCTCAGCAAATGTGCCAGTACACCAACATGCAAACACACAAATGGAGGAAGGGATAGGCATTAAACCTCCCATTTTTAAATTTGAAATAATCCTATACAAATTTTCATGTTCGAAGGCTATAAAAGCTGGGCCATGCCTTTGTACATGTAGTGGTTGAATTTCCTTAAAGGGTTTCTTATAGGAGGCCCAAATCGTAGTCAGGTCTGGGTAAAAATTTATGAAACTTCAATGTAATAGATGAGGTTAGGTGAGATAGAATGAGCTCGTAGAGCCCCTCTTTTGTAAGGACATATTGTATCAAATTTCAATAGGAAGAGAATGATAGAGAGGTCTGGGTAGAGAGGCCTTAGGAGGTCTTAGAAGTTCAGAGAGAGAGAGAGCTTGAGAGAACTGGGACTCTGTTACAGTCCAGTTTTTGTAAACATTTGTATAGGCACACAGAGATAATAGAAAATCAGTTTTTCCTGCATATTGTGTGTTTATGTATTTGGGTTCATTTTATCTTTTATGCATATTTTTTATGGTTTGAATGCTTAACTAGTGAAGTATTGCATGAGTTTCAATTGTTTCTCGTCTTTGAGGTTATGAGCGCAATGAGTGCACACCGTCTGCAAAGAGTACGTTGAGAGAGGTTTAACCTCAAGGGAAAGCTCATGAGGGATACTGTTGAACCTTCATCAGTAGAAGTGCAAGGAGTGCATGGGAAGAACTCTTTATCGAGTTAAGAGAGAAGTGAAGTTACTGAGAACTCTATAGAGCTCTTCCAAGTGGGCATTGATCTGGTGCTAGTGTGCACAGAAGAACTCCGTGTTGAGTTCAGTAAGAAATAGAGTTACTAAATACTCTGTGAGGAAAAAGATCTGCAAGGAGTGCATCGAGCAGAAGAATGCCAGGAGGGTGAGAAGTATTTCTTGTTCAATAAATCCTTCTGATTTTGAGCTTGATGAAATCTAGAGAATGCAAGGTGTGCGTGGGAGATTGAAATCTTAGAGGAGAACAAGATCAGAAGGAATAACACAAGAAGTGCGTATGAGACAGGCTTATTCTAAGTCCATAAGCTTAGAAGAGATAACGATTTCAGAAGCGTAAGAGAGACCCAAAGGAGTCGGGTTCACAGGAGGAAGTTCAAAGGCCAAGACCTTTCGAACATTGAAAAATCTTCTAAGTCGAAGAAAGTATAAAATCTCAGGAGGAGGAGCAACAACAACTGTATGATCAGTTGTGGAGAAGAAGCTGGACCATTGGATCTATGTCCAGGCAGATGAGGAGCGAGTGTAGGGGAACCAGATCTCATCTTTCAGATCTGAGCCCATGGACCAACAACCATTGGATCCAGGGGAACGTACATGAGCATTAACCCTTTGGAGTTGCACAGAAAGGAGGGTTTTGCAAAGTCGCAAAATCCCAACATCATCAAAACCGTCCATCAGAAGGGATGCGTGGAGAACGATTAGCATTTTGATGACTCGCACATCAGAGAAGTCAAAGGACAGACTTGTGAGAATTTGTGAAGTGTGAACTCATGAAAATATCGTATCTGTTGATTGAGGGGAGATTTGGACCATTAGATCTAGAGGATCGTGATTCGTCGGATTTGAATTCTCTGAATTATCGGTATTTCGGAAGTCGGGAATGTGGAGGACGCGATGACTTGGAAGTCACAAGTCGGTAAATCCCAATTTGTGAAAGGAGAATCTGGGCCATTGGATCCAAAGAGGATATGTGTCAACATGTCGAGAGATCAAGAAGGAGGCAGAGAGATATCAGAAGCTCAGGAGGAAGAATGATCGTGACCATTGGATCATAATGGAAAGAGACCAACAGTCGTCGGATCAGAAGGAAGTGCATGCACCTTAGCACTTCGCGTACAGAGGAGAGCGAAGATATCGAGGTTGAAACTTGAGATTCCCGAAGTCTAGAGTCCCAGAATGTTGAAGCTGAATCTCAGCCGTTGGATCTGTTAAGAGAGCATGAACCATCAGATATCGCAGGTGCATAAGGAGGCAAGTTTGAGACTTGAAACTCCCGGAGCACGGAGAGCCAGAGAGCTAGAGCGTATGAGGACCATTGAAGCTAAGAGGGTACGTTTCAGGAGATCAAAATATCTGGAGGAAGGCATAAGTTGAGATTTGAAACACGCGAAGCACGGAGAGCTGAAGAGCCATGAGTCATTGATTTGTGTGGAGACACTTGTCAACAGATCTCGTACTCCGGGGAAAATCCAAAGTGGGTTTTCAGTTTGAGAACTGAGATCACCGGAGTGTAGAGACCTGCAGTCCTGAAATAAGATCTGGACCATGAGATATAAAGGAGACGTGGAACAAATCTGTTAACACTGGGTAAACTCCCAAAGTAATCCTTAATCATTGGATTGGGAGGACACGCGTCAGTGGATCTTAGACTTTGGGTAAAAGTCAATGGGGAAAAGTGGTTTAACTCCAAACCACTTATGACCGTGCCTGCAATCACGTGGTCATAGCACCAGGTCATATCAAGAGAGGGCCTATCTGAAAAGGAGCTAACACTGACACTCTGAGTTTTTGCGATAGAGCGAAAGGGGGAAGGTCGCAAGTTGCTGATAAACCCGCACCAGGAAGTCGAGGGGGCCTGTGTTTAGATACAGAGGGGGAAATTTAAGGTTCCAAAGAGTCTTTCGACTCAATAATCAAAGATCTAAGACCGAGAGGTCACACAACCCTATGGGGGGAGTAGGGGGGGCTGCATCATAATTTTAAAAGGAACAACAAAAACACATTGTACTAGGACTAGACATGGGTAACAATGACCTGTGAATGGGGCCAATGTTGAATTTTTTTTAAATTGTTTCTGTACGCATTGAAATTTGACATTGATAGACTATTCTCATGCCTTAATGATATGGGGTGGTTTCTAGACTCAAATTTGACTCACATACCCACTTGTTTCCATCATCAATTCATCATGTAGACCATAAAACCTACTTTTCTTTCAAAGCATGACACAAGTTTTAAGTTTGCATCAGTCTTTTTAATTTTTTTTTCAGGTTCTACATGGTATATACAATGTATGTGTATCATATTTGTGATGAAAACTCCCTCTTTTCTTTCATTGTTTAATGTACAACATAAAAATATGCATGTCGAGATGGTGTTGTATCAATGTGGTTAAGTATTGCATGCATTGATGGAATCATTATGGTGTCATGGTAGTGTCAGATTTAAATATCATTATGGTGTCATGGTAGTGTCATATTTAAATATGCATGCATTGACGATATGGGAGGGTTTCCAAAATCAAATATGACTCACACACCCACTCTATATATCCGATCCTGGTCTTGTTTCATTCGAACTTTCTCAAATTAATGTCGCGGTGCATGGAACTCCCAACAATATAACCATCGTCATAGTCGTGCTCTTTATTTTCATCGCCTATGTTGTACAAAACCAACATCATGCCAATTATCCCCATGATTTTGGTGGAAAGAAGAAGGCGCTAGCGGGAATTTCATATTTAAATAATGATTTCATACTAATTGTCTTTAATTTATGGAGCAAAAAAGTACTTAGATGAGAGCAAAAACAAAGACAAGAAATAACTGATGAAGCTTATGCAATTTATATCAACTAGTACTTGTTTATCGACGTTATTACATATCCTTGTAGTACTATATGTGGGAATGTGTGTCTCAAATGAATTTTAAAAGGAACAACGAAAATACATTGTATTAGGACTAGACACGGGCAACAGTGACCTGTGAATGGGGCCAACGTTGAAATTTTTTCAAACTGTTCCTGTATGCACTAAAATTTGACATGGATAGACTATTTTCATTCCTTAACTATATGGGAGGGTTTATGTACTCAAATATGACTCACACGCCCACTTGTTTCCATCATCAATTCATCATGTAAACCAAAAACCCTATTTTTCTTTCAAAGTACACAAATTGGTTGAAACAAGTTTTAAGTTTGCATCAACCTTTCTTCATTTTTCTTTCAGGTTCTACATTGTATATAGAATGTATGTGTGTTATATTTGTGATGAAAAATCCCTCTTTTCATTCATTGTTTAATGAACACCATAAAAATATGCATGTCGAGATGGTGTTGTATCAATGTCATTAAGTATTGCATGCGTCGATGGCATCATTATGGTGTCATGGTAGTGTCAGATTTAAATATCATTATGATGTCATGGCAGTGTCAAATTTAAATATGCATGCATTGATAATATGAGAGGGTTTCCAAACTCAAATATGACTCACCTTAAATAAGATGACGATATAGGAGTACCCACCTTAAATAAGATCAATTGTAATTGAAGTGAGAGTAAGAAGAACCAACTCCATATATCCAAAAGAGCTTGAATACAACCAAGCATGCTCAAATAAAATAAGTGTGTGGGTTTATGGATACCCAACATAGGTGCACTTGAGAGAGAGAATCTTATAAGGAAGCTCAAATATAAGATGAAAGTGGGTTTATAAATACCCAACTCATCACAAAGAGTGGTCATGGCCAAAATATAGAACATATGTGATTGAAATACAAGTGAGAGTTGGTGTGTGGATAGCCAACTCCAAATATGGTCCACTGTAGTCAAAATCAAAAAAGTGAGAGGGTTAATGAATACTCATCTCAACATAGGGTTGGCCCTATGCACATCCCTTGTGAATATGGACAAGGGGCTAGGAAGAGAAAACATTAGATATCAATTTCCCCTTGTAATGTTGAATGCAGGCCATTTGAAGATAAAACCTCCCTAAAACACCATATTACCAAAACCAATATGGTTCCACAATGGGGGAAAATGGGTATTTGGTGGAGATTTCAAAGGATCCATTGAATTATGTTGTATATAAGATGTTCTATAAGGACAAATATCACCACACAATCAAACTAATCCACTAAAATAAGTTGAGAATCCAATGTGGAATCATTAGTAAAGTAGAGTGGGGTAGATCCCATGGACATGAGAGTGTACATTGCATCAAATGAGTTGAGAGGGGTCTCTCTTAACAAACAATTGGCTAGAGGTTTCTTAGAGTCACAATGAATCACTGCTAGACGCTAAGTAGGCTTTGTTCACCAACTGCAATATCTAACATAAAAGTACTAATCCCTAGAATAGGAAGAAATATCCAAATAAGGTGGAGTCAATACCAAGAGTATCATCCTATGAATTTGGTACAACCTGATTTGCAAAATCTTTGTGAGGACCTCAAGAGAACTAGCTAAGCACAAGGAGAAAAATGCCAAGCATAAAAAAGGTTGAATAAATAAGAGGAATTTCATACCCACTTTGGTACTATGTTGAGGTAATAAGAGAGTGTGAAGGATTGAATGGAGTCACCAACAAAACCTAAATTGATATGAACCATAAGAGAAGAGAATATGAATCACAAGCAAGAGAAACACAAGATATGATGCTTGTGGGATAAGTAATCAATCACTATGATCAATATGATAAGATGATACAAATGAAAGCTTGGGTGGTTTATTTATACACAACTAAAGTGAGATGTCCCTTCAAGAGGGGGTTATGTCCCCCAAAAACAAGGGAACACATTCAAACAAAGTGACTAGGCTGATCTAGTCATATATATAAAAAATATGCTTGGCAATAAATGACTACATGTGAAGATTATTATCACTCCAACAACTTGAACCTCCTCATTTACAAAAATAAATTGTTGCATTGTTACACTTGTAGTTAATTTTTTCCACCCTTTTGGTACCTACACCTAGTTGCACTCGTGAAACACTAATATTATTCAAGGAGATTGGCTGGACAATGTCTTGAACCAATCTAGCTATTGTATTAAGTCATAATTACTAAATAAGGAAAAATTCACAAGGACTACCATATATTCATTTATCATGGATATTTAATTATTATTATTTAAATCTTCACACACCAAGTGTTTGACTAATATACCTAAAAAGAGACCACCGAGATTGTTATTAAATGGTCAAGAGTCCATGAATACTTTCATTAAATGATTAAGAGACCATGAAGACTATTTCAATAAATGATCAAGAATCTATTTTTTTCTTCGTTTCTACTACTACTATTTCCTACACCATTCAATTATTTTGAAAACATCCCTTTGGTTAATGACATGACACAAGGGAGGGTTGGGCCTCATTATAAGGTTGGTCGTTGTGAAATTGGAATTATCAAATAAACTAATTATAAAAAAGGGTTCAATGTCAAGTTTGGAAACCCTTCTAAAACACAAGATTGATGGCCCACCATAGTTTACTTATTTTCTTCTAAGAGCAGTTTCCAAAAGGGATCAATGGTCCACCATTGTTTTCCTATTTTACTTTCATAGCATTTCCTATTGTTTTCCTATCTTCCTCACTTCATCATAATTTAATTTAGATGTTCCATTTCTTGTTGAAGCTGCTCAATTTAGTTTGCAGGAAACTTGATCAATTGTAAGTGAGTCAATTGGTTTGATCGGCTTGCATTGCAAGTTCAGGAAAATAACATTTTGAAGCCTCCATAGATATGAGTTACCCTTCTAGGGTCTACTTTAAATTATACACAATTGAGAGTTACATCCCTCCTTAATGCTAGTTTGTTTTCCATCTTGATAGTGAATAATTAATGCTCGTGAAGCACGGTCTCTGATGAAAATATAACAAAATTAATGTTCTTTGTGAGCTTATTTTGTTTAGATAAGACACATGATAATTAATGAATGTGCCTTCCTTTTCACTAACTCTTTGCACAAGATAAGAGGCTTTTTCCTGAGGGACTATGTTGCAGAGAAAGGGAATTCCTTTTTTGATGTTGTGGAGAATGGGAGGGAAGAGTTCTTATTGGTGAAAGGTTCATTGTGAACCCTAGAGGAGATTCCATTGTGAGAAATTGAGGTAGATGTATAGTCTAGTTATTTTATAATCATAGTGGGATGGGCTATGTGTGTGAGCTAGAAACAATTAGCTAGATCGTTTCCCTTGTGGTCTCACAACCTTGGATTACTGATGGCATCTATAATAAATTCCTATGGCTAGGCAGGAAATCGCTTGTTTGTAGCCAGTTGGAGGTTAAATTTCCAAAAAAGATTATTTAATCTTAATACATGTTGCTTTTTATGTTATGTAATCCACTGGAGGTAAACTAGATTCAATTGGAATTTAGATGCATGTGAAAGTTTTACATGTGACATGGGTTGGTCCAAAAAATAATGATTTTTCTTATTATCAATGTTTTTTGGACTAAGAAGCCATATACAAGGCCCTAAACTATAAGACATGCTTTGTAGAAAGGACATTTTTCCCCGAGGGTGGAATACAATCCAAATTTGAAGGGGTAGGTGTAAAAATGATGGCCTTTATGTCCCAAGCCCTAGTTTAAGGATATAAACCATGGAGTGTTCCCTTAATCCATATATTTAGGGTCTAATTATGGATCTACATGGCCTATTTTTGGAGTTACAAGGATTGATTGTACCTTTAGGGAATAATGGGTATCCATATGTCCTAATAAGGATATTTGTGGCCTAATTATGCATCTACAACACATGATTAGGTGTATATAAAGCATAATTAGGGAATTAAAGGGCCTTGTTTTTTTTACTCCTAGTTTTCTTTGGGATTATTTCTTCTTCTATTTCATCATCCTCTTATTGTTGGTGTGCCTTGTAAGGGTCCTTTTCTTCCTTGTAGGCTTTATCTCCAACTCTCTTGATAACTTAAGAAATATCCCTTGTGGTTGGCCATAAGCAAATGTAAATATGGTGAGAAAATAGTGAGGAATGTATGAGTGGAAGAAAGGTTTCCTAAACTCTCTAATGGAATTCTAGAATCTTAAGTTTACTCTTTTTGTGATTTTTTAAAATGAATCCCCATTGCCGCTTTTTATAGGCGAAGAATAAAATCTCAACCTTGAATTAGTTTTCGTGTGAACTCCCTTCATGTATTAATGAGATTTCATAAAATTAGTGTGCATTATGGAAGACTAAGTCATTAGAATTTATGAAGACCGAGGTCTAAACAAGTCCACACATACCCACTACATTTCCTAAATAACAATGCACAGATTTATGATTTGTGAGCTAACCAACTTTTGAATGAAAGAGGATCTTTTTGGGATGTAGACTATATGGAATCCTAATCCTAATGGGGAAACAATGACATGGATTCCAACATGCAATAGGATGCTAACTTGGGGAAACCCATGTAGGTGGCATATTTCCACCGAGCAAGGGAGAAATGCAATATGGATGGCATAAACTCCTTTCTCAAGTAGAGTGGGTCCTAATGACATATTTAGAGAACATAAAAAAATGCAACATATACATGGGGATTGTTCTATCTATATGATAGTTTGAATAAGTATACTTAAAAGTGTGGGAATGATCCTAATGAAGAAATAAAAGTAGAAAACAAAAGAATGGGTACTAGGTGGAGCACTTGCACACATGAAACCAATACCACAACATATAAGTGATTATGAAAATAAAATAAATGGTGAAGAAAACACAAAAAAGTAAGCTCTTAGTATAACAAAAAGAACTTGATGGAAAAAATGGCTTTGAGATGAAGTACTTAATCATAAGGAATAAATGGAAACATGTTGAAGTTTTTGGGAAACAAATTCAATGGTGGAGACATCACAAACTAAAATATTGTGAGCACCCATAAGAGAAAAGATAAAAATTAGGGTTAAATTATTAATAGGTCTTGGAATCAAATTTGAAAATCATTTGTGCATTTCTGGTTTCATGGATCTATCCGTGCCCTAGATTTTTCAGATCTCATTGTGGCCAACTCAACTTTTAGAATTCAATTTAGTGATCACCAGGTAAGAGGGTCTTGACCTCCTCTTTATTTTTTTCCATTCATTTTCCTAGATTTAGGTTTGTATGACCCTTATAAAATACCATTAGGGTTTATATAAGGTCATATAGGGTTAGAGGAAACAACAATGCAGGTGCACAACTATTCCATCATTAGTTTCATGTGTCACACAATGGGTCAACCAGCTAACTGCATGAAGTTACTCTGCAAATAGTGACATGACATGCAAATATTGAAGATATAGGTGTGCATTATGTAGTGTTAAGGTCAATACCCCCATGCAAGGACACTATGCAATTGTTGGATGGACAATTGTGCAATGTGCACACCTATGAGGATATATTATGCGTATATGGAACAATAAATAAACTATTATATGTTAAGCCCTAATATTGGCTCATTACCACTTAATTGGGGCATATTAGATTAGTAATGTTATTTTATTTATGTCGGCTTTAGGCCATTAGT
>SNQJ01S0106829.1:0-24833 GCA_010110895.2 Picea sitchensis | reverse complement strand
CAGGGTGAGAATCATATTGAAGTCTCCATCGATTATCCATCTTTTGTGCTCTACTAGAGATCCTAGGTAAGACATACTTTGAAGAAAAAGGTCTTTGTCTTGGCTATTCTATGGTCCATAAGCATTGGTGATCATTATGTCCTTGTCTAAACCGATGGCTCAGTAGTGAGCTGTGAGAGTGCTTGGAGTAGAGAGGCCTTGGTCTAGAATAACTGTGGCAGGGTTCCAAAGGATGGCCAGGCCCCCAGCTACACCTTTCGAGTCCATGTGATAGGAGTCACAGGTGCGCCAACATCTTTTGAGTATGTCTTCTACAGTTTTCCCTATGCATTTAGTTTCTTGTAGTAGGAGAATATCAGGGTATTCCATATTGATGTAGTTTCGGAGAATCATTTGTTTGGATATTCCATTGAGGCATCTGATGTTCTAGGTGAGTATCTTCATTATTAACAATTTGGTGGATGGGAAAAGGATATCTCTAAGAGCCTGTGTATCTGTCTCGAGTTGATCATATAGTTTTCAGCCTCCTTTATTAGTTGATGCGTTGATTTTCTTCCACGCCTATTGTTTTCCTTTGGCTGTCTTATTTGGTTTGGGTTTAGGTCTATGTTGATACCTAGCCTTGAGGTAGATCCTATTGAAGAGTCCAGAAATACCTTGTGGAATTTTCTGAGCTGGTCTTCTGATAAGGTTTGTATATTCTTCTTGTTGAGTGCTTCTTCTAGCATGTCTAGGTCAATTTCGGCTAGGTATTGCTCATCCATTTCCATGATTGTGTCTTCTTCCTTTTCCAGTTCTTTTCCTGAGTCGGGGTTAGCCTGTGAGTCTACTTAGTTATCGGGGATCGGGTGCCCCTGTGGCTGTTGATTCTCCTTGTTTTTGTTGTGATCTTTCTCTGTCGTCTTGTGGGGTTTCTCCACCTCTTCTGCCTCTGGGAGGTGGTTTAGGGCTTTAAAGGAGTTGGTATTGGGGTTATTTCTTCCGTTGATGGTGGTAGGTTTCTTGTGTGATTTCCTTATGCAGTTTTGAACCTGGGTGAACCCTTCCTTTGGTTTCTCTTTAGCTTCCGGCTTTGGGGGGGCATTTAGGGGGAAGTCTCTAAAGAGGTGCCCATGTTCATGGAATTTTCGACATCTGAAGGGGATGTGTTCGTAATATATGGTTTGGGCCCATTCTTCATCCTGATATTCTAGGGTTACTGTTCCTGGCAGAGCTTTGGAAATTTTCATATAAACACATATTCTTGCGTAAGAAGTGTATTTTCTCTATTTGGTGGCTTCTGATTACTTGATGTGTTTTTCTAGTATGTAGGGAATAAAGGCGAATCCATACTGGAGCATAGGAAAAAATTTCCTTTTCAGGGAAGAAGCGGTCTGTCTAGAAGCATAGGTAGAGGCCGACAGAGTTGTAGAAGTAGGGTCATCCTTCGAAGATGCAATCCTTGTCCTCAAGGTTATAGAATATGACTGTGAAGAACCCCTTCGAGCTTAGCTGGAGCTCGTAGTCTCCCTTGGGATTCCACCAGGCCTTGATCCAACGAGCTAGGTCTTTTTTCCAAGGGCCAGAGGCCTAAGAATTTTCCTATGAGGGAATGGTCCCTCATGAACTATGTATGCTCGCCTATTCTGGTAATCTTAATGACATACTTGGGCACAATAGGGGCTTGAGGAATGCATTTTCTGGGTATCCAGACCCAAGCTACTTTTGGATGTGAAGATTCTGCATCCATGTTCGTTCCTTTGTTTCCATCGGTCTCTTCTTGCAGATAATGTTCTTGCATGTGAAGAGGTTTCTCAAAGGATGGTCCACGCGCATGTGAGTTCTCTGGTTCGTTTGTTGTAACATTGCGATATGAGGGGGCTTTCATCCCCCCTTCTTCTCTCATTCTGATAATACGGTCAGAGTTACAGAGCAGAGCATGTCAGGTGCATACAGATGGGGTCGATAGTGGTCAGGGAGAAGGATGGTTGAAACATGAAACCCTAAACCTAGTATAGCATTTGTTTCTCCATCCCTTTGTTCCCCCGAAGAAAAAAATGTTGAGATTGTGCTAGCAAGAGTAATTTTGTGTGGATTGCAAATTTCAATATTAAATCTCTATGTCGCTCCGCATGAAACATTTCCCAACATAACGAATGTTGTTTCAAATTCATTACACCATTTACATATGAACAAAACCATTATCATTCTAGGAGACTTCAATGTTGACATGCTACAAAATAGTGCCATACCAAAAGAATTGGAAAACTACATGTGCAATTACAATCTCTACTTTATTTTGGATAAGATAAAGCATGTACAAAACACACGTATTGACCATGTATGGTCAAATGTTCCCATTTCACAATACACCCTCTTTATCTTAGATACATACTGGTCTGACCATGATACAATTTGTCTTGTACTTGAATTATGAAATATACATCAAGCATATTACAAAATAATATTTCTATGTCTCAAATCATATCTGGATACTTTGTTGCACAAAACCAAATCATTCATCTAGGATCATCCAACTTCTTAATAATTTCTATCTTGTAATAGATTTTGGACAAAAACAATTATATATAACCACAACCATGGATCAAGAAAAACAAAGTTGCATGCTTCTAACTCTATCTTTCACTCTATTCCTTTGATTCTCATTTATTGTATGTACATATTACTTGTTTTCCCTTACATACCAACTTAGATTCATGTTCATTGTATTTTGTGTGTTCCCACAATGAAACAAACAGAATAACTGGACAAGACGAAGGACTCTTAACTGCAAATGTAGAAGAGGACATACAAAGGTGCATGCTTCTACCCTTATTTCATATTCCATTGTTTTGTATTTCATTTATTGCCTGTATATTTATTCTACTACTTTGCACCTAATTTATTATATGTAGATACTACATGTCTTCCTACATAATAAATTATCTTCATGTCAACTGTATTTTCTGTACTACTACATTGAAATAAATAGAACTGTATTTATTTTTTTACATGTCATTCTACATACCAACTTACCTTCATGTCCATTGTATTTTTTACATTGATACATTGAAAGAAATAGACTAATTGGACAAGAGGATGAAGTCTTATATGCCACAACACATGAAGTTGAAGTACAATCTTCAAAAAGTTATACCAATAGTGATAGTAAATCAAACACACAAAACGATTATGTGGATAAAATATTGGACTAGAAAATGATGATTTGGAAACAATGGGGCTTTGTTGAGACTTCCCGCTTCCAAAAATTTCTCTCCCCTTTTCTATTTTCCCACTCTCTTTTATCCCTTTTTTTTCCCTCTTCCATACTTAACTGAATTCCCCTTTCTTTTTCCCCTCTACTTTCTCTTTCTGGTTACTTTACTTAGTCATTTTTTAAAAAATCTGTAGGTGCACGGGTTGGCAGACTCATGGGTTCACATTTCCACTCATGATTATATATCACAAGTCCAAACAACCTCTTCCCGATTCCATAATTAGCCACTTTTTCGATCACAGATTCCTAGGTTGGTGGGATCAAGATTGTGCTTCTATTGTTCCATGTCCTGCAAACAACACCCGGAGTTCCACGATATACAAACTGACAGACAGATTCCTGGGCTGGCAGGCTCAAGATTGCGCTTCTATTGTTCTGTGACCTAAAAAAACACCTAGAGTTCCATGATATACATTGTTGCATCTCTTTAGTCACCTAAATGAGAAAAATAAGGACGCTTACAAGTCCAGTTGGGTTAGCTGGACAAGACAACAGTGAATGCAAGAGTTAGAAACATCAAGCATAAGAAATAAGCAAAGAACTAAGCTACTAACAATAAAAGAAACTAAACTAGAGTTCATAAGAGAAATAGAACAAAAATTAAACAACATTCATGCCACCAATGGATAAGTTGTATTAGTGGGAAAACACCAAAGAGAAAGAGAGAATTATGGGTCCCCTCTTCCTCCAAGGGAGGGCTCTTGAACCCCCAATGATTGATCTCTTCTTACAAGTAACAAACTAAAAGGAAATGGTGAAGAAAATCCAAAGCACATTCACTCAAGAGATGATATGAATGGCTAAATGAAATGGTGCTTGTATGATCTTGATGAGGAAAGAGGATCCTCCAAGAGAATATAGGCAGCATAACAATACAAATGAATTCCTTGAAAATATAGTACACCCATGGCCTCTTTTTATAACAAATCTTTGGGGAATTATTCAACCAGTCTTTAGTGTGAACAAGGGGCTCTTTAGGGCACCCTTAGGTATTTGACCATCCCCCCACTCGGATTCAGCTCCGATTTGGGTGTCAAATCAACTTGGGAGATGAACCAGAACTGGGTGGAAGGCCGACAAAAATCATAAATGCACCGTTCTGAAGTGTGTGCATATTTTTGCATTCACAGTCACGCATCGGACGCATATGCGCTTTTATGGCGTTATTCGACTGTCGCACGTGCACACGTTGCCTTTGTGTTCTTAGCTCATGCTGATTTTTTAACCAATTGTATAGTTTTGTGCCCTTTGGAAATGCATTTTCTGGGCCATGGATGAACTAATGGGTGTTTGAAGATGTTGGATTCCTACAACAATTTGCGGATGAAATTCCAATGATAACAGATGCCCCCTGATGTGTGAGGTTAGGATCATACGTATAGTTGAAATACATCAATGTTTCTTCTACTGAGAGTACCTTTGTAAGAAGGAGTGTTGTGAGGAGTTTCAAGAGAAACCCATTGGAGGGAGAGGGGAACCTGTAGGACCCAATCCTTTCGCAAGGTGTGAAAAATAAAACTATGTACAAATGAGGCGGGCATGCCCCATGCTCATGTTATGTAACTCAAAAATGTGGAATACAGTAACTAAAGCTGTGTGTTGGTGTAGACGACTACAACGCCCTCAGGGGAGTGTTGACAATAACAGAGGACAATTCAGATGGTGAACAAACTCTGAAAAGAGGAGATGAAACCTATAAGAAGTGTTGATGATACACAGGCATTGATAGCCTATCGAATTTCAGAGATCTTCAACAAATAAAAACAACTGCAATAGTCGCAAAGTAAGACCCACTGCAACATGATAAATTGTTGAAGACAAATGTTGTGGGGGTCAATGACAGCAGAGAGAAATGATGGTTCTCTTTGTGCAATTTGAGACACCTCATTGGAAAGGTAATGAGAGTCAAGATACTATCACCTTTCTCGAAATTGCGTTGATGTCAACGAGGGAGACGCGACTCCAAGAAGAAAAGGGATTCCTGAAATCTACATGATGCAGTTAGGGACTAAGGAGATACATGGACGAAGTCAAGATGCGGTGAGACTCAAGACTGCCCTTGGTTGGGGATATTTGTAAAGGATATGTGGTAGCAATCGTGGAACTAAATCTAGCGTTAGGGGGATGACTAGATTAGGGTTAAATTGTGCCAGAGGTGTGACAAAGTGGAAAAACTCAGAGATCAGGGGTGTTGAGTCTCCATTTTGACACTTCTAATGTCGTATATTACCCTCTATCTGAGCCTATTCTACCTATGCTATGAGTGTATACTTGACTGTTTCCTCCATAAATCCACTCAGTGACCTTGTTCATGTGCATAAGAGGTAAATTATGATTAAGGCATGATTTGTTTAGTTTTTCTTGAGTTAATTTGATTACATGTTTGATTTTGTATGATCCTAATCATTTGAATCCTAAGCAATTTTGATCCGATACCCAAATCTCCACCTATTCCGGTACTGCACACTCTATTCTATTCTGGTACCAACACTTGTTTTGTGCTAATCCGGTACTCATGGCTATGACTGTGTGTATTCCGGTACTAAACAACTACCTACAGGATTCTGGTACCAACATTTCGGTACTGGATTTGCACCTCAATTTTTGGGCCGATGAAGATGAATCACAAACTTTGGGGACATGGGTTTTGTTTGGAGTGGTGTTTTCGTTAAGAATTGTGGGCTAGAATCCCAATATCTCACACGTATGGACCTCCCACTCAGGGGGAACGATTCGTCCTAAATTACTTCCAATTTTCTAGAAATTCCAGGATCATGCCCAGATTCGTGGGAAATACATTTCCTTGATTAGATAAGTGGTTGTACTCGACCTCCATTGATGTAAAATGGTTTTTATTTGTATGGATTTTCTAGATCCAAATTTGTAATGTAAAAATCATATAAATTGAGTGATGGCTAAGCCAAAAAGGAGAGGAATTAGTATGTTGAAAATTGGATTTATGAACCAACTCCTTTTGTAAATTCATTTGCTGAAGATCAATGGAAGTTTGAATTCAATGATCCTATGTCTCTCTTAGAATTTAGCATCTTCTGATCTAAAATCTTCTATGTTGTCATCGGCAAGGGCCACCGATCCAGCTTGGTAAGCTCATTGTAAATTATTAGTATAGATTTCTATTTTCTGTACTTGTTGTTTTGATTTCATTTTTGATTTCACTATTAGAATTGATTGCAAAGTATGGCAGCACAGGAACAGTTGGGAGTCCATCATTCGAATTACATAAGCCATCAAATGGAACATCTCATTAAGACTTATGTTTCCTGTGTAGAAATGAAGTAATTGCAAGATTGTAAGATTGTATTAAATTTATGTTTGTGATGCATCATTTGATTTTGAAGAGTGTGCAGAATTAGATAAGAATTTCTTGCAAGTTTGAAGTGAGTTGTTACAGGAAATGAGATCAGACTTCATCTCTCACCTTCATGCACCATTTAATGAAGCCTCTCAATTATATTGACAATTTTTTGTACTACACAAGTTTGATTGGAGTGAATAGAGTTATGATTGTTTTTTGTTTAAAAGTGAATTGTTGATTATTGTTTCCAATTGCTATAGGGAACAAGATCTGATTTCATCTCTTCTTTTCACAAGCCTATAATGAAAAGGTATGTTATGTGAGCAAGAGCCTTTTCAATTGAGTGTTTGCTTGAGAGTTTTACTATGAGCTTTATCTTCTTTTATTGTTGAAGTGTGCCCAGATTTGCTTGTTAGTTGTTGTTAAGGATAGTAGCTACAGATAACTAGTTCAAAGTCCATCTTTCCACTTCATGAACTTGTAAATGGACAAGGCATTATCTGAGAAAAATATTTTGAGTGCATTATTGCAAGTTTTTCTTTCTAATTTCTGAATTGTGTGAAGAGTGTTATCTTTGAAAATAGAGTATTTTTTTATTGATGGTTTTCTTATCTAAGCTATACTAAACAGACATAGGAACCTATATGTTATCGACACATATAATGCATCAACTCTATTGATTACGAATCCTGGTTGATAATTTATGTTTGGTAATATATTATGCAAATAATTGCACCAACAAGGGGTAAATGGACGGTGGGATACTCATGGTTTATGGATGATGTCAACAGAAGGAGAAGGTAAGGAATGCCCCAACCAAGGGCGACATGCTTTTCTTTTTCTGAAAAAGGAAGGTCGCCAAAGGTGGCGAAAAAAACTATGTAATGGATGGAAACAAAGGCTTTGTACAATTACTAAATAAATAAAGAATAATTGGGGATGAGTGTATAGATACAGAAATGGATTCCCTAGTGCAATATGGCTTGGCCTGTGAGGTTGCAAGTTGCATCAAAAATAGGTGGAGGGTGGGGGACCCATAGGTGGGTTTCTGTATTAGGTAAAATGAATGGAGGACAATATGCAGATGGGAAAATTGATGGTGGAGGAGATGGAGGGCTAATTGATACTATGGAGTTGTAGTCAAAATGAGAATCGTGACAAGATTACTCAAGAGTCCATTATGGGGAAGTTAGAAAAATGAGGAGAAGGAGCATGCGACTAATTCTCGGGAATGCAAAGACTATGAGGACTCCCAGCCCTAGGGGGTGAGAGAAGCATGAGTGTCAAACTATCAAGGGGGACTATAAATGGGGCAAATCATGTGGGGAAGAGTGCTACCAGGTGACAGTACTGAAATGCAGTGAAGGTGTGAGTACTGTAGAGCCGGATGAGGGGACCTTAGAGGAAAATATTGGAGGGTGTGACTAGGAGATGCAATTGATATTCAGAGGGAATGATTACATACCAGTAGCGATTATATACCTGAAAGGGATGTGCTGATTTATGGTGACCAAGTGCCTGCACACATGAAAACCAAATACCCGACGGGACAATATCTGAAGATAAAGAACATAAAATGGTTATTTGATAATTTTGGACATATGTATGAGTACCTGGGCGTGATGTGAGAAAAATGCTTCCTGGGGGCCGAGGATGGATGGTAGCCCAAGGAATGTGACTGTGTAGGTGGTGGTATCTTGGTCCCATGGATGAAAATGGATCGAAAAACAGACGCTCGAAGCTCCCGGAATGGAGTATGGAAGTTTCGCAAAAGGGACTATATATAGTTGTAGGGCCCACATTGCCACCTCATTTGTACCTACTGTGAGAGTGATTGGACGAGAGATTTGAGGAGATATTTGGAGATTTCAAGAGATCGAGCCAGTTGATTGAAGATCAATGAGCTTCAGGTTAGTGGTCATATCCTCTTGCACAATAGTTAGGGGTTCTTTTTTGGGTAGGGCTTGTACAGATGGCCATACAAGGGGGTGTAGAATTTTGAATAAGGGCCATTTGGCGATGGCTGTATTCAATAATCATGGGACACTAGTAGGTGAAATGATCTAGTGATTCACAGAAAGAGCAAGGAGTACATCTCATCCATTCATTGATTGAGGTCATGACATAGTGGATGTCAGTGACATGTGTGTGAGATGATGTGGATGGGAGGGGTTCTTGCTGAAAGCTTTGGCATACGACTGCTAGAGTCCGGTGAAAGTGAGGTAGCATAGGGAAATGGTGGGTGTAATGGTCATATTATGAACAAATGGCACATGTGAATTTGGTCTGCAAGCCTTTGCCTCTTGTAGAGGATGTAATGTTATAATTGGAGGAAATGACGAGTGGTGTCATCGGTCGAGGGGGTTGAATTAAATTGTGCAGTTCATGGAGAGATGGGAACTTATTGGTGGGGTGTCCATATTTCTCACATAGTGCACAAGGAGGCTAAACTCGTGGTGGAAGTGGAGCAGCGGGATCTTTCTTCTTCTGTCTACCCCCAGCTGTAGCGATGGTTCTAGTGAGTGCGGGTGTGGTGGGAGTAAGTATGGGAATATGCATCGGGATATCTTCTATTTGGGGAGGGAGGATGGTTGAGGGACCATCTTTGGTGGATGGAGATACCATACTAGAATTTCCAGCACCATATTGGGAAGAGTAAGCATTATGGCTACCTGAAAGGCTTGTACACCCGACGGTGGGTAAAAGAAGGGGATTTGAGTAATGTCTTGGGGGACTGTCTCCCAAACAGGAATGTGGCCCTGGGGGAGGGTCTAATCAGGAACAGGAGGAGCTAGAGGGTTCTCAAGGTATTCCTAAGGAAGGAGTTCTGGGACTAGTGGGACGTCAGATAGTAAGGAAGCCTCTGTGGGAGGAAGGGTATCTCCAGTTTCAGTTCCATTGGATGAGACGACACATACTTGTGCTAAGGGATGGATGAGTGGTGGTGCTCCATGGTATGTCCCTAGCAAGGATGGATCTTTGAAAATTATGGGACCCATCTCAATGAGTGGGTAGACATCAGGATTAGTGTGGACAAAAGGTAGGATTTTATCAATGTTGGAGGAAGGGTTGGGCTCATAATGTTATACTTGGTCGATGGTGATGATCTTCCCATTATGGGGGAACATCATTGTGTGAAAAATGGAAGAGGACACAACCTTCATCGCATACATGTAGCTACGCCCAAATAAGATTTTGTAATCAAGAGGAGCGTTGATAACTTCAATGTCAATGAGGATAGTCTTGCCCCCAAGTTCAACAGGGACATTTTGAAAGAGACCTTCTAGAGAGGATGGTCGTCCATCATAATATCTCAGGGTAATGGCGGAGGGTATGAGCTCAGGGGAGCCAAGTTTCTACCATACAATTTTGGACATGATGCACATGGATGCACCTTCATCAATGTTGCAGTGATGAATTGTGATGTTCTGGATTTTAATCGGTATTTGGAAAGCTACCAGAGCGAGGAGTCGGGGTTCCCCACTATCAAGGTCAAAGGTGATGAGCCGAGTGTCAGCAAGGTCGACTGCCCCCAGGGTGGAAAGTAATGATTTTCGTTGAGTAGGACAATTTTGAAGGACTTATAAAACTAACATGGCAGCAGGAGATTGTGCCAAGTCATTGACTAGACTGTAATTGTGGGCTGCCATAGCCTGAGGGTTGTTGACATTCTGTCATAATGGGATGCGAGGAATACAAAGGGGTGGTTCAGTGTTAGGGTGAGGAATCATCAACGGTGGACTAGTTGTGGCTGGATTTGTTTATGAGGTAGTGGGATAAGAGTCAGGGGGTGCGTTGTATTGACGACTGGACATTTGTAGAAGAACTTCTTCCTCACTAGTAAGGAGGATAGTGTGATCTGTAGAAGTACCCATGCTGGGATATTGTCCTATCTGTGGTAGGGAAGGATGCATCTCCTATTGGGTATTCATCACCCCTTGGTGTGGGATGGGGTTTTGCAGCACGACTGGAGGGGGTTTCTTCACATATTGTTGTGGGGCCTGCTGAGGGGCAAGCAGTGCTGTGGGATGTGGTCCATTTCCAGACTCTTTCATCTGTTTAAATTTGGTGATTTGAGGGCAATGGTGAGTATAATGGCCATACTCTCCGTAGAGGGCACAAGGGAAGTTAGTCTGAAGATTGTTTTTATTCTTCCCTTGGCATTTGTTATTATTACCCCCTTGGGGGTTCTGGTTCCCTTGATTCTGGTTGCCCCCGATCGGTTGGTTCTGTTGGGGGTGGTTTTGGTTCTCTCTTGGTCCTGGGTTATTATTGTTTTGGTTTTTTCCTTTCTTTTTGGCATTATTCGATTGATGGGTCGGATTTTTCGTATTCAGTTGTTCAAAATTTTGATATTGCTGAATGGGAGAAGGTTGAACAAAATTAATCCCAACGTGTGGGTGTCCTGGTGGTGGAGCCATGGGTTGTGGAGGGCCAGGAAATGGAAAGTATGGATTATTTTGGGGTAATGATCCGTAAGTTACATAGGAAGGAATGGTTCTTTCACTAGTTCTTAGGGTGTAAGTAGATGTAGAGGGGGTACCAGAAATTGGTTGGGCTGGTGCACGTACTGGGGGTGTCTGTGGGGGGTCCACTTATGGGTGGAGGGAGGGAAACAAGATATGGTTGTTGATAAGGGGGAGGAGGATAATAAGGGGGTCCTCCATATAACGACATATATTGAGGTGTTCCATACATAGGTGTTTGTTGGAGGTGTGGATTGTGGTGTGTAGTGGTACCAATCAATCCATCCACGAAGTGAGACATCCCAGGTTTTTCCTGGCCGAATGGCATGGGTCTTGGGGCGTCAAGTAGTACCATATATAAGTATATTGACTGTGAATAAATGAGTTTGAACTGTTGAGCCTTGATAATGGCTTCTTCTTCAGACTGGGGGAAGGTGGCGACCACATCCTTGGCAAGGAGGGAAAAAAGTGATTTGAGAAACCAATTAGGCATTGTTGCTTGGTGGCTTCTGCTTTGCATATACTACATCGTCGACACCATTCATGAATGTGGTCAACAATGTGTGTAGCATAGGTTTGTTTAAACTCTGAGAGAAGTTCGAGACCATTGTCATGACAGATTGGTAGTTGAAAGAAGGTCAAAAATGCTTTGGCCAAAGATTCAAAGGTCACATGGGACCCAGATTTTTCCTCTACATACCACTTGGCTGACGGGCCAGTGAGTGTGTGTTGAAATAATCTCAAGTGGATGGAGTCATCCATGATGCTATTTGAAGAGCACCATAAGTGGAAGGTCATGATATGGTTGGCTGGGTTGTCTCCCGCTTTTCCTTCAAACTTGGGAATGTTTGAAGGTAGTTTGGTAGGCATTGTAGGCCATGTAGGGTCATGCAATATAGGATCGTTGGTGAGCTTAGTCAGATCCAGTATGTTGATGGAAGCCAAGTATGGCATCTGGGGTGGTGGGGGAGGATTAATTCTCATCATGGCATGAATGTTTTGTGTGCCTGACCCCTGAGGAGGGTTAGTTCCAGCCATGGTATGAGTCGTTTGGGTACCTAAACCTTGAGGGGGGTTTAGTGGGGCTGTACTTCCCCCTTGGGAAGAATTTTTCCCCCTACTTTTGTGTCAAGGAGAGCGAGTGGATGGTTGACTTTGGGAAGTGGACCCAAGTAAAGTGGAACCAAGCAAAGAGGATCCCAAGATAGTAGCATTCACAGGTATGTGAGAAGGTGGAGTCAATGAGTTGGCAAAACTAGGAACTCCCCATAGAATAGGATGTAGATTTAGCAAGCGTCTGGAACGAAGGAGATGTTGTGGGTCCCCTATGATGTCTGACTAGCAAAGTGGAAGTGTGCAGAATGATCATGAGAACAATAAATGAACAAGATTCTTTGCTATAATTTTTTGAACCTGTCACAATATATCTCACAATCGTATGTAATCACAAGAGCATCATACATAAATCAGTAAAGAGGCATACATGTGGATAGGTGGATTTTGTCCGCGTGGGAGAAAAAAGGAAACAAATGCTCGTGTCCTAAAAGACGTAACGTCCTTCCTCTCAAATAGCACTGGACCTTCCAAAAGCACTCAACAGTGGGGTCTGAAGCCACTGGAAGAGAAACTAGTGAAGGATGAAGTAATTAGTTATAATGAGGGGTAGAGGGTGCATATCCCAAAAGAGCTGGTGATATTTCCCAATAACCACACAAAATCCAATCAAGGTGCAATTGCAGCCCACAATTGCCACCGAGGTATATGTCCTAAAATTTGGTCACTAGGTACCTCAGTCAAAGTGCAGAATTTAGATTTTCGGCCTAAGAAATGGGTCACGGGTTGGATCTCGTCCAAGAGGTGGGTGCATCAAGGGGGGATGCAAAGAACAACCAAACCTCAGCCTTCAACCCTTCATGGGTATGTCCCTGCCTTATGGTGTAGGAACACTTGACTTGGAGGATTTAAAGTTCCCTATTTGACAACTTCTATTGTTTGAAGATGTGAGAACCAGATAACGGGGAGTTATTTGGATGCCTATCCCCGAGATCCTACCTAGACTAAAAAATTTCTTTTGGCACCTCTTGTGGAGGAAAACTTAGTGAGTTTTTAGAAAAACATTTATATGTGGTTGTTTGAGAGATTGGAGGTGTGAACCAACCTCGTTGAAATTAAGTGGGAGTGGATAGTTTCATCAAGAAAAGGGTGGGGTGTTTCAAAATCCCTTTGGAGGAAACTTACTTCAACCTCCACATTTCGAGATTAAAACTATGTGAGTGAATAGTGACTTTGTGTGTGAACAAGTGAAAGTGTGCCAAATTTTTAATAATTTAGGTGTCACCTTACAGCATGTGGACTTTATGTGGTCCTTACAAGTCTTGATTACCTAATTTGCTAAACGCCATTGGTACAACCTTGCAGAATTTTAAAGTCCCTAGAGAACTAGCATGTGGACATATGGGTCCTTACCAATCCTTTAACTCCCTAGTGTGATTTAATCTAAGAAAGATTCAAAACTATCCTAGATTGTGGACATGTGAGCATGTATGGGCCCATTACAAAACCTTTAAACTTCCCTAGTGATTTGATCTAAGAAAGTAAATTCAAAACTATCCTAACTTTGTAGCATGTGGGCATGTATGGGCCCTTACAAATTTAATATGTGTTTGAAAAAAGAAACTAAGAGGAGTCCTGAGGGGGCTGTTGTCCTCTCCTAAAGATTTTGTCTTTAAGGGAGATGAAATTTTCCCTCAATCATTTTTCTAATTCTCAAGATCGCTTTGTAGCACGAGAGAAGAGAATACTCAAAGATTGACGTTTAATTTCTGGTCCCAATGCAAGTAGTTATATTTGTGATATAGAATGATTCCAACTTATCTTTAATCAAAGAAAGCCATCCAAGTGGAAAAAATGAAAGCAAAAAGAGGATAAATATGGATTTTAACCCCCTAAGTGCCTATGTTTTGACTAACCCTTCATGTGGAGAGGGAATCTAAGTGTGGTGGATATTACAATCTACATAGAATCAAACTTAAGAAGGCTATGGGCCTCCAACAAATCACAAAAACCCTTACAATGTATGATTTTCTGGATAGATGCACGGGTCGTAGAGTAGACAGAGGCGCATTGGGTGCCAATGTGCAAATAAAAAATGACCTTTTGGCGCAGTGCACAGAATGCACTGAGAAACATAGTGGGTTTGGTGCACGTGCTCGGAAGACGCGACTATGGGTTAAAAAACCCATGCACTTTTTGTTACACGACTGTGAAAGAAATTTCATATGAAATTCTCTCAACTCAGCTCTGAATTTGGATTTTTGCAGGCAGGCATGGGATGGTTATGGTTCCTGCAAGTTAAATAAACCGAAAAGAAGTGCTCAAACAACCCAAATGGGGGGGAAATTGATACCTATCCCCAGCGGATTCGCCAATCTGTTGCATCTCTTTCGTCACCTAAATGAGCAAAATAAGGATGCTTACAAGTCCAGTTGGGCTAGCTGGACAAGACAACAGTGAATGCAAGAGTTAGAAACATCAAGCATAAGAAATAAGCAAAGAACTAAGCTACTAACAATAAAAGAAACTAAACTAGAGTGCATAAGAGAAATATAACAAAAATTAAACAACATTCATGCCACCAATGGATAAGTTGTATTAGTGGGAAAACACCAAAGAGAAAGAGAGACTTATGGGTCCCCTTCTTCCTCCAAGGGAGGGATGATTGAGCTCTTCTTACAAGTAACAAACTAAAATGAAATGGTGAATACAATCCAAATCACATTCACTCAAGAGGTGAAATAAATGGCTAAATGAAATGGTGCTTGTATGCTCTTGATGAGGAAAGAGGATCCTCCAAGAGAATATAGGAAGCATAATAATACAAATGAATTCCTTGAAAATATAGTATACCCATGGCCTCTTTTTATAGCAAATCTTTGAGGCATTATTCAATCAGTCTTTAGTGTGAACAAGGGGCTCTTTATGGCACCCTTAGGTATTTGACCAACCCCCCACTTGGATTCAACTCGGATTTGGGTGTCAAATCGACTTGGGATATGAACCAGAAGTGGGTGAAAGGCTGACCAAAATCATAAATGTGTCATTCTGAGGTGTGCACAGATTTTTGAGTTCACAGTCATGCATCAGGTGCATATGGGCTTTTTCGGTGTTATTCAACTACCGCACATGCACGCGTTGCCTTTGTGTTCTTAGCGCATGATGATTTTTTAACCAATTGTATAGTTTTATGCCCTTTGGAAATTCATTTTTTGGGCCATGGATGAACTAATGGGTGTTTGAAGATGCTGGATTCCTGTAACCATTTGCAGACAAAAGTCTAGTGATAACATACATATTGATCTCCGGACTCCCCCATCATGCCATGTTCTATGTTACACATTTTTCACTCAAAATTTTCGAGACATACAGTTTGACTGTCGGGCCCTCATGTCTCCTGAGTATCCCTTGACACCCTATTTCATACTCGATCCCCTTCGAGCCTATATGTGACATCCAGAACAATTATGAACAATATACAATGCATATGCTTATTTATTAATTTTCATGTTCAATGTACACATGTTTTCATCAAAAAACGTTGGACAAGTGACATGGGCATGAGTAGTCAATCATCGCAAACATAAACAAAGCAACAAGGCCAAAGGTAAAGATTCATACATTATGCTGTTTTTGTGTTTAGAAAAAAAATATCCCGAGTTATTTATTCATCTATGCCATGATAAATATGTTGATGTCATCTACAACACATGCTTTTCAGTTCCCAAGAGGTATCGACAAGCACAAGTGAAATGCCCAACATAGTGCAAGCTCCGCAGACTAAGAGGTATGGTTACAAAACTCTGACTTGCATACTTCATCCAAATTTTGCATCTACTTGTACATTTATGCAAAAACAAAAAATGATACAAACTGCCATTCACATTACTTTTTCTGTTAAAAAAATGTCACAAGGTCTAAACTTATAACACCCAATATACTATTGATAGAAGGCTTGAACATCCGCTGAACTGGACAAGTGTTCGTTGGGGACATAATGGTCATGTATAGCACCTACTTAGACAAGGCAACCCAAACTATATGTATTATGCATGATGACATGATAGACAACGAAGCCATGATGACAGTCACACTGACTATCCCTACACACCTTGTCCATAAACATGTAAAAAATATCTTGCCAGGTAATGGAATATCCATTACAAATTTCAATATATTATTGAAAACAGTATATGACTGTGGTGATTGTGATCATATTATATCGCTAAATGAAACAAGTATTATGGAAAAATTTCCCACGGTTTTTTCAGAATATCATTTCATATCGGACACAACAATCAACCAACTTGCAGAGAGAAATGACATTTACCCATTCAGAACCATTGGTGTAGTTGTCACCCTCACGAGAAAAGTTGTCTCACAACACATTATCCATATAAAAGATGGATACTTAGATAATGACAAGGAAATGGTACTGTTTTCCATACCCAGTTTTGTCCATTACTTTCAAATCCTCTTATATCTTAGTTATCTAACACAATTATTACACTGTTCCATGTTGTAGCTACAATTGTTCGACATCTATTCAAATTTATTTTCCTCAATGGAACAACAATTGCATAAAGGGAAATTTCCAATAATGCTCTTCAAAAATATAACAAAGAAAAGAGATGTTAAAGAAAGGATCTTTCGCACAACCCAAGAAACATTTGTAACATAATTGTGAACAGACATAGTACATGATCTCAACAAACTAACTAGCTTGACAATTGTTGTACGTATACATATACAATTCCATCTACACTTTACACACAAAAATTTCCTTAAACAATTTTGTGCAACATTTTTGTTGTAGACATATATATTATATTGTTCAATATATTAACTACTATGCTCACGTGCACAGGTTGAGTGTGTTTTGGTTGCATCAAATGAATACTCGACCCCCTTTGAGCCTATATGTGCCAAATTAAACTCTCCTACTTCTTCCTATGCTTTTATAAATGATGGCACAATTGATTGTCTACGATGCAGTAACAAATTCTCTTACATATATAGACATTTCCTCAATGCTTCCATCTAAACCCTCACTAACACAATTTTACATTATACAATTAGACAACCTGTATTACAAGATGTGCTTCCTGGGTTGGAAGAATTTCCATATGAAGTATACCTACAGAAAAAGGAAAACATTGTCCACATGTTACACAACTTTTGTGTCCATAGAAAATTTACATTAAATGAGGATAATGTCATACAACATATCAGCTAAACCAAAAAAAAAAAAATCATATCATATGTTGACAAGAAACGAAACAATATGATCTGTATATGTCCATGCTACCCAATCAATATATGAATATAGTTTTGCAGTGCCATGACAAAGTGAACTAGAAGCCCATAAGATTGTTGACTCCAAGAATGAGAAGCATGATGAAAGACCTCATACAAATTACCCAACTGTGAATAAATCAGGTCCATCCTTTGAGCCGTCAAAATGGGTTGCTCCTATGAATGAAACCATCAAGAATTTTTAATAATATTGCACATTTGGCATTGTTCAAACTCCATTAAGTTAAATGCTAACACTATTTTCCAGAACTAGTAATGTTAGAACATTGTCAGGTCAACGTGATCTTGGTTCATAGTACTATAAAAAAAATGTTCAAAGTGATCTTGGTTCATAGTAATATAGTAATAGAAAAATTTATTGGTTCCGATTTTGGGGATTTGGTTATAGATGGGATACAATGCCTAATCTATGTTGATTTGTTTCCTGTCTTGTGTTTGGAAGACTTTTGCTCATGTTCTTTTGTATTGTAGTTCAAGTTTCTCATGGGACCGGTTTTTGAATTATGGTTGGATGATAGATTTAGGATCTTAGCAGTTTTTCTATGATCTTAAATAATATACAATGCCTTCCCTTCCTTTTAATGTAATCTCTGTGAAGAAAATGTAATATGTAGTTCATTTTAGCAGTTTTACTTGATTAATGAAATTACCAAAAGTCTTCTTCATAAATATTTTGAAATAAAAGGATATATGCTAGTCGAAGTCGAATGTAACTATGATATCAACCACACAAAACTAAAATTCAAATTCATCATTGTTATACTTATGGTCAATTTGACAGTACAATAATTTTACTTGAACAACCCTTCATTAATTTTTCTGTAACTTTTCGATGCTTCTCTTATGAAAACACATCCTGGAGAGTATAACTATGACTCACTTTCTCTATTCCTTGATTGAAGAGCCTATACAGTTGTCTAATTCACTTCATAGTTAATTTTAATACCATCCATGGGGCTTTGTTAAGACCAATTCCCCCTTCCGAAAATTTCTCTCCCCTTTCTTTTTCCCCTCTACTTTCCCTGTCTGGTTGCTTAGTCATTTTTTGGAAAATGTCTAAGTGTGCAGGTTGGCGGATTCACGTGTTCACATTTCCACTCATGATTTTATATCACAAGTCCCACCGACCACTTCCCCATTTCATACTCAACCACTTTTTCGATTGTGGGTTCTCGGCTAGGCGGGCTCAAGATTGTGCTTCCATTGTTCAGTGCCCTACAAACAACACCCAAAGTTCCCCGATATACAAATTGACAACCAAATTCCCCTTTATTTTTACCCTCTACTTTCCCTTTCTAGTTACTTAGTCATTTTTCCAAAAATGTCTCATGATTTTGTATCACGAGTCCAATCGACCGCTTCTCCATTCCATACTTAGCCACTTTTTCAATCGCCAATTCCTGGGTAGGTGCACTCAACATTGCACTTCCATTGTTCTGCAACCTACAAACAACACCCAGAGTTCTGTGGTATACAAATTGACCGCCTAACTCTTCCATCATGCCCTGTTCTATGTTACACATTTTGCAGTCAAAAGTTGGGAGACATAAAATTTGATCGTCTGGCCCTCACGTCTCCTGAGTATAACTTGTGACTCTATTTTGAAGGCCGAACGACCACTTTCCATACTTGCCCATTTCTTGGAATGTCTTTCGCGGGTCATCGGGTTGGTGGGTTCACGAAATATACAATCCTTAATCACTCTTCAACCTCCCCACCACCTTCACACATCTTTATAAGTATGCAATTATTAAGATTTAATGCTAACAGATCATGTAGTGACCGTAAATATTGTCATTAATGAGTGAAAGGATCGAGGAGATCTCCCATTGATATGCATTAAACCAAGATTTGCGGAGGGTTGTATTATCCCTTCCGAGTGTTCATTTCAAACGTCATGGAATCTCTTTCGTGCATCATCGCATTGGTAGGTTCACGAGATATCCAATCCTTAATTTCTCTTCATCATCCCCGCCACATTCACACTTATTTCTATGTATGCAATTAGTAATTTTTAGTGGTAACAATTCATTACATAGGAATTGTATAGATTTTCATTAATCAACGAAAGGCTCAAGGAGATCTCCCATTGATGCACATTAAACCAAGATTTGTGGAGGGTTATATTATCCCTTCTGAGTGTTCATTTCAAACATCATATGGAGAAAACATACATTCTCGTCAACTTATGGCACTCAACAACAATTCTGTGGAGATATAATAAACACCTTAGGGCGTGATGACCAGAACTTCCAGTGGTCCAAGCAATATTCTTACTACTCATCCCCTTCCACCCAGAAGGAATTCATTTGGACGTCTGGAATTTCTCGTGCAGGCTCTGTCCCTAAAGTCTTTGGTTGTAAGGATATGGTCTCTTGGTGTGTCGAGAGATATATTTCAAGCCAAAGAATTATTCAATTGCAGGACCAGTCTCTTTTTCTATGGAGATACAATGAACATCTTCGGGCGTGAGGACCAGAACTTCTAGTGGTCAATGGCATATTCTTACTACTCATCCCCTTCCACCCAGAATGAAGTAATTTGGACCTATGGAATTGCTTGTGCAGGTTGTGTCCCTGAAGTCTTTGACTGTAAGGAGGTGGTCTCTTGGTGCACCAAGAATACTACAAGGAGTTCCTAAAAAAGTATGATAATCTGTTTTGTATGCATGTTCAAGAGATTGTTGATGCCTCTTGCATGTTGTTGCACTAGATGAACAACACAAAATTGTATGCATGTTTTTTTTTGTAACTCCTCTACCTGTATTTATGAAAAGTATGTTCAATGCTTCACTGAAAAGAACTCAATCCAATGTCTATGTATAAATATATATTACCCACTATTTTTCTTATATATTTACTGTTAAAAAATTGCATTGGAATCTTAGTTGGGGCTTCTTTGTTGGATTTAACACCTCTTCTCGTTTGCATGGTTCAATAGTCTCACAATTAATAAATATTGTATTGACTCAAGTAATTTGATCAAATATTAAGCATGGAACAATTATCTGACAATGCATTGTGTTGATCACATGAGGCTTCTACGAAAACATAAATGAATTTCACACACAATTTCAAACCAACATTCAATTCCATTTGTAATGTAGATAGAACATAGCAACACTAATTCGAACGATGCAGGAGTTGGGGCCCCACCCAAGCAGAGTTTCGTTCTCATGAGTTGGGGTCCCACCCAAGAAGTTTTGTTCTCATCTCAACCTTACTGAGTGAACGGTCTCTTATTTCCCTCTCACCTCCTTGATTCCTTCACTTGAGAAGGAAGCATACTATTGTTTTTCCATCCCCTAACCTCTATTTGAGCACTTTTACTTTATTAATGAAATTACCAAAAATCTTCTTTGGAAATATTTTGAAAAAAAATGATATATGCTAGCTGAAGTCAAATGGGGCTATGATATCAACCACAAAATTAAAATTCAAGTTCGTCGTTGTTATACTTATGGTCAAGTTGACAGTACAATAATTGTATTTCAACAACCCTCCATTGATTTATCTGTATCTTTTCGATGCTTCTCTTATGCAAACACATCCTAGAAAGTATAACTATGACTCACTTTCTCTATTATTTGATTGAAAATCCTGTAGAGTTGTCTAATTGACTTCATAGTTGTTGTTGCTCCTAAAGTCTGCACCTAAGTGCTAAAGGGCAGAGCCATACCACTAGAATTTTGGAATGGTCATTCTTTTGAATTTGTTGGTGAGTTAGAGGGTTGTTTCACCAAGACAAAAGCATGGTCAAGTTGGCAAGATGATATGGATGAGGGTTCTCCTTGGCTGGTGTTGAGCACTCAACACACCCTAAAAAGCCTATGTCAAATTTTACTTTTTGGGTACAACTTGATCTTTTGCACTGTCTAATTCGACTTCAGTATGAAAAATGTTGCCTTTTCTTATCATTTTGTTTCTCATTTAAGTCTCTCAAAGTTTTCTTGAAGATGCGAAAACCCATAACTTAAAAGACTAACATTTAATTAAAGAATCGACAACCAAAACATTTCCCTGACGCGCTCAAGAATTCGGCATTGGGAAGAATTAGAGATGAAATAAAATCACTCGAGAGGACCGAGGTCTCTAAACGTCGATCTTCGTTGGCGTCGGAAGAAGGGAGTTTTTTTTGTGACAAGCATCACGCAAGGATATCACCGATGACCGATCCCCGATACCTTTCGACATCGATGAGTTTTAGAAAGCTAGTTCGTAGAGAACGTGATAAGTTTATCCCCGATCGCTGACCCCCGATACCTCTCGACATCGGCAGTCCTAGGTTTATTTTAACACATGCATCTTGTTGAAACCCCGACTCCGATTGAGATACACGATCAAACCACCTGTCCTCATATGCCATATATCATTGCCAGAGTGGTTAAACATATGATATAGTTTTCCCCTGAGTCGTTATCGGTTCCTGAGGCCTAAGTCGCACCTCAAGTCAGTTTTTCCATGTCAGCGTCATATGATGAAATCGATCGACGTTGGATGTTTTTCGTAGAAATATATTGATGAAAATACAAATTAACTCAGAGCACCACTAAGTATAAATTTGTGGATAACTTACAAGAAAATTTGGACAAAAAACATAGTAGATGCACACGCAAAGAGAAGAAACGATGCATCCAACCACTACAACCAGAATCCTTTCGTCAAATTTCAAGACATTATATTATATCCCCATCGAGCTCAGATTACATACAAGAGACACCGTCTACACCTTTTGGCCAACCAACCTAGTTTACATTAAGAACATGAAAATTTTCAAAAAGGAAAACTATTAATATTGTGTGCCACGTCTGAGAATACAAAATAGAGTTTGTCAATCATGCCTCTTCTATGTGCTGACAAGGTCCATGCAAACTTTATCCCCACTGCTTTGTGCTCCCTGAGATGTTTTCATTTTCTGTTCTTCTAACACCCTTTGTTCTTCGCACAGCTTCATGATTTTATCTTGCGCTTCCCGAAGCTGTCTCTTGAGCCATGTTATGTTCCCTTTACGACCTTGTGATGCTGACACCTCAAGGGTATTTGCTGCCAATTTTCATCTTAATTCTCTATTTTCCTGGTAGAGTTCGACAATGGTGAGTTGTGCCTGATCTAGCTGATTTAGATCTCAAACATTAGAACCCGAGGCATCTGTCCTCCTCGTTCTTCTCCTGCTCCCCCGACTTGTGGTTTCAACTAGCTCTAGCTGGATAGCGCACATAAGTAATGCCTTGGCGACTGATCTTACGCACTACTTGATCGAGATTTGGTTTTCCCAAGCTTCCTTATTCTTCCTTGGTTTCCAATGTTCGTCCTTCCAGCATAACTTATTTCACTTCGGCCTTTGCACAGGGCGATACCATCATTTCCGTGTGCAGGTAGGAACCTCCTTTTGAAGCCTCTGGAATTCTCACTGCGAGTAAGAACGAATCCCAGATGTTTTGGGGCTCAAGATTAGCACTTCGACTGCTTCGCACGCCCCGTCTTGTGTTTTGAGGAGTTCCTATGGTGTGACAATGTATCTGTCCTGTGCATATGGAACTTAACAAAGGTCCAAAGAAAAAAATTTGATCAGAATGGGATCGCGAGGTGAATTACCAATAGTGCATAAGCTCGACTGGTGAGTAGAACACATGCAGAACATCCAAAATTTATAACAGAGCAGGCATTGAGTGGAAACGTGCCAGGGAACACTGGATTCCTGGTGATGGGATGTTTTGAAGCAAACTAAAAGTTTTATGTGGAACATTTGTGCGACGAGTATGTTTTGGGGTGTGTGAGATGCAACTGATAGGAGTTGTAGAGGGTGTGTGGTATGATTATCTCAATTTTTCAATTCCCTAACCTTCATAATGAGCTGATGATGGTTGATGCACTTCCTGATGCGACTTCTTTTTGCACAACTTGTCTCGACCTAAGGTGCCTAACGAATTCCCTTATGACAAGATCTGATTATTTTGGAACATACTCATACTATAGGCACATGTTTGGCTCTAACATCCTTTCTCGACTCTAAGGGCCAACCGACCACTGGCATTGTTAACACTCTGTAATTTTCCCAAGGCTATGAAGGAAATCACATAGGCAACATCAAAACCACTTCGAGTAAGGGATCTAGCCCTCCAAGACTCAGAGAGGGATCTGTCTATCAAATTTAGATTTTTTTGAAATAGGATATTAGGCTAGTTATGAAGAACAGGGTTTGTTTTTTATTTGAGGTGTTTGGATGAATGATTGCTTTAGAATCACATTGGGCTATGGGGTCTATGTCAAAACTTAAGGTCAGATAAACAAATTTTAAAGGGCTTCTTCACAGGGCAAGATAGCCAAGATACTGGATCGATTAAGATAAAATGTGATGGAAAGATAGAACAGGTGAGAGGTTCATTTAAGTAAAGAAGCATTCAAGAATTTTTTTAACTCAAAATTAGAAGAATAACATGCAGACTGATAAAAGGCCAGATACAGAGTACCCGAGGGAAATTTTGTTCTTTAACTTCCTTTTAACAGTTGGAATTAGAAAACAAGGTGATAACAGAGTAAGAAAATATTAACATAGCAAGAAAAACATCACCAATGTCCAGACACAAGAATCCTGTGCATCAATTCCTTTGTATTACTGGTGGATCTAAAAAATTACAGAGAACAACCTTTCTGGGTGCAATGATCAACAAACTTTTTCATTAAAATCATCAGAATAAATAGCAGATATCCCCCAACAAGTTTTGTAAGTTATATTTAACCGCCTCGGCCAAAAATAGCCATAAATTCCCAAAACTCTGGAATTGTCCGCCATGAAAGACGGGTCGAATTTCTATGAAAAAGGGCTCCGAATAGATATTTGTTTCTCTTCAACGCTGACACCTGGGAAAAAAATGAAGGAGGTTATTGTACATGGGCATGTTCTGGCCAAAAACCTCCTTTGGATTCACCAAATTCGCCTCCATCTTGCCGTAACAGCTCCCGCAAGATCGGGACTGTAACAGGAAAACCAAAAATCCACAAAATGAGGTTGAACGACAGCTTTGATTCTCCCTGCTCATGGAACCTGTGCAAAAAATGAGAGATTTTTTTGTTCTTCAGGCCGTTATAGAGAAAAATCTCTCTCGTGTTTTAAAAATTCGTTTTCATTTGCCCAGAATCGGCTTCGGAAGAAGACTGGTCAAAATGTTGCGAAAGTGGTTTTGTTTAGGAAGGGTGGTATTCCGGACCCCCCCTAAGGTGGTAAGCAGTTTTAGGGGGGGGGGGAATCCGTTGGCCTGTGGAGACAACACCTATCCAAGGGTGGTTTAAGAAATACAACCATTTCTAAGCCCCCCCTCTCGTTAAATGCAAGATACCAAATATATAAAATATGTAGAACATAAATAAAATGCTAGAAATGGCAGAATAACAGTAAAATATCCAGCATAATCTTCACAATAACACAT
>SNQJ01S0106828.1:31579-47662 GCA_010110895.2 Picea sitchensis | reverse complement strand
AACCCTCGGATTGAAGTCCATAATAAAAGGAAAAATTGTACATACATCTTGTGTTCTTTGTGTTCCTTGTGGAGATGATTTCTTGATGATATGTTGTTGATATATGTTGTTGATATGTATTCACATATAACTGATTATAAATGATAGAAATGAGTAATGAACAAATGGTGAATATTAACTAAGGAGTTTTTGTGTAAGAGAGAAGTTTTGGGGAAAATATCCCCACACTCATTCACCCCCCTCCCTCTAAGTGTGGTAGGTGTGTCCAACATTTATGATGAAAGGTCTGAACCACATGGGTTTGAACTTGCCTACCCCCAGGGGGTCGTTATCTTGGTCATAGACCAGGACAAGGTTGCCTTTCGAGAAAATATGAGGATGAACAGACCAATCATATTGACACTTGAATTTTTGTTTGTGAGCTTCGTTAACTAAGGATGCATCACGATGCTGCTCATTGAGCTGCTCGAGATATAATAAATGCTCTTCAAGTGGTGAAGTGTCTGGAAATAACTATACTGCCAATTTTAAAGATGGGATATGGAATTCTATGGGCGAGATTTCTTCCATCCCATAAACGAGTTGAAAAGGTGAGAAACTAGTTGCAGTCTTAATAGACGTTCGATAGGCCCATAATTCCGAGTATAACATCAAATTCCAATTTGACTTGGCTGAATTGATCATTCGTTGTAGGATGGTCTTAAGAAATTTATTGACAACTTCCACCTGACCATTTTCTTGAGGGTAGTAAGGTGACGAATGTTCTTGCCTCAACCCAAGATTTGATGTTAACTTAGTCATCATTGTGTTCTGAAAATGACTGCCATGGTTAGTGACAATCTCTTTCGGGACGTCAAACCATGATATAATCTGGTTAAACAAAAAGAGGGCGGTAGTCTCGCCATCATCTTTGAACATTGTCATAGCTTCGACCCACTTGGTGAAGTAGTATACTGCTACTATGATATAACGGTGCCCCCTTTGCTGAAGGAGGGTTGCAGGTAGTGTAATCAATCCCCCACTTGGTGAAGGGGCCAATGGTGATGACGGGAAACATGGGAGTGGGATGGGCCCTCATCTTTCATGAGAAGATTTGACACAGGTGGCACTTCTTGACTGATGCGATACAATCTTTAATTAATGTCGGCCAGAAGTAACCGGCTCGTAAAATCTTTTGGGCTATTTCCAACCCAGACAAATGACCGCCACATGCTCCTATATGGCAATTGTTAAGCATGATTTCCGCTTCTTCATGAGTGAGGCACCGATGAAGGATGCAATATACACCTTGACGATACAGAGTATCTTCGAGTATGAGATAGTTCTTGGCCCGATGACATATACGACGATGCTCATCATGAGAAGCAGAGGTAGGGAACTTCAAAGTCTAGAGATAGACAAGTATATCTCCATACCAGGGGTCTGAAGATGCTATCAAAAACATGTCTCCTTGAATAGGAGACTCTTTGGGAATAACACCACCTGACTCGACCAGAAGTTCCGAGATGAGTTCCGCAAAGACCAGTGACTTTTTGGATTTTGCCGAAACGAAATATAAGTCAAATTACTAGAGGACAACTATCGATCTACTGATCTTTCCACCGATTACCCGTCATGTCAACACATATTGAAATGGATTCACAATGGAAATGATGATCGTCTTGCGAAACAAAATATAATGATAGAACTGTTGGATAGCATGGACTGCTTCCAATGCAAGTTTTTCGATATGAGAATAATTGAGTTCCGTTCCAACCAGACCTCGGCTCAGGTAATAAATTACATATTCTAAGAGAAAATCATTCTCCTGAACTAAGACCATGCCGATGGTTGCCTCTACTGAAGCCAAGTATAATAAGAAATATTTGTTATAATTGGGTGGCCTAAGCAGAGGGGCAGTTGTGAGGGCGCATTTCAATGCTTCGAAGGAGTGTTGAGTGACATCGTCCCAATGAAGAGGAATATCCTTCTTTAGTAAATGCATAAATCCCTTTGTGATATCAACATCGTTTGCGATGAAATGCCGCAAAAAGTTCTCTTTTCCCTGTAAACTTTGAAGTTGAAGGATTGTACGTGGGGGAGGCAGCTGAACTATTGCCTCAACCTTGAGAGGATCAACCATGATCCATGTTGTTGAAACTATGAAACCTAGCAGATGACCCGACGTCACGCAAAAACTGCATTTGTTGGGATTCAAGCGAATCCAGAAGTAGCGACATCACTCAAAGATAAGTTGGAGGTGCATGGGATGATCAGTTCTCTTACGATATTGTAATGATAAATCATCTAAGTAGGCCTCAATGATATGTTTGAGATCAAGGAAAGAAAAAGACATGGCCCGCTGAAAGGTAGCTCCAACATTTTTTAGACCAAAAGGCATCTTACGATACGTGAATGTACCCCATGGACAAATGAATGTTGTTTTGTGTTGGTCTTCGAGTTTGATTTGTATCTAATTATATCCCGAAAAACCATCCATGAAAAAAAAGGCCTTGCAACCCGCGCATTCATCGACTATTTGGTCAATAAATGGTGTGGGGAAATTATCTTTTGGACAGGATTTGTTCAAATCACAGAAGTCCGTACATACACGAATCATACCCTATTTTTTGTTAACCGGCACGGGGTTTGACACCCATTGGGTCAAATGGATGGGGTAGATAAAACCCACCTTGAGCAGTTTCTCTACTTCAACCTTAATAGTTGTTTCTTTCTTAGGATTAACTCGACGAAGCTTCTGTCGAACCGGCTTAGCATCAGGATAAGTCATGATTTCGTGTTCAACAATTTTTGGATTGATGCTTGGCATTTCCTCGTAAGACCAAGAAAAAACGTTGCGAAATTCCTTAAATAAATATGTGTAGATTTGAATCTTTTCGAGGGAGAAGTCAACTCTGACAAAAACATTCTCCATGACGCCAGGGGTTCTGGAGATGTTTATAGGTATAGTTTCGGCGATGGTTTCCATATTACCCTTGGCATAAACAACATGTGTAGCCAAAGGATTGATAGGACAAGACCTATCTCCAGTCATAGTCGAGGTGAATTCCCCTGCTTCAATTTTTCTTAACTCCGGGAGGAAGTAAGATCTGTGATGGAGATCATCCCAAGGTTTGTCTGAACTATTCATTGTTTCAATGAGTTCTTCGTCTGAGGGAAAGAATAAGTCTAAAGAATCTATATCAACAAGGGAAGCTTGAGCCAAAATAGGCTCTAGAATCAGATCTAACTCTTGTGCGGGAGATGGATCGGGGTCGGTGAAATCTTTCTAGACTAAAGAGTAAGCCAATTCTGTCATGAACAAGGGCATGGAAATATCATGGTGCCCTTTCCATTCCATCGTGGTCGATGGGAAAGGAATAATCCACGGATAGTTAAAGTAAGTCATGCGAAATGACGAAACTTGGAAAATCTCCACCTTATGGTGATCAGATATGAACTTAACATCACCTTGAGGAGGTGGGTAATTGAAAGTACCTATCAAAGGTGGGAACAAACCAACCCCTATGTTGACGATGTCGGGTTGAGGGTTATCAATCATTGGGATCACGGATGCCCCCAATGAAGGGTTAGGACGGGAGAAAGACAACTGATCAATGATCACGATCCGGCCCTCGTGTGGAAACAACACAACCCGAAAAACTGTAGCGACTACTGCTTGCATAGAATAGGTCCAACTCCACCCTAACAAGAGATTATAGTCGAGATATGCGTCAACCACTTCAACCTCGACACACACAGTTTTCCCTCCTAACTGCACAGGAAAAGAGGGGATAATGCCATGTGGTCGAAACAAACGACTGTCGAAAGCAATAAGAAAAGTAGGTGATGGAGACAAAACGAGCTGGCCAATGGCCTTCCAACATGCCAAAGACATTACACATGTTGAGGCGCCCTTGTCAACCACCATGCAGAAAATGTTCCGAGTAAAATTTTTCATGGTGTAAGCCAATACTATCTGGAACGCTACATGGTAAGGGAGACGAGGTTTTAGGTCGATCGTATAAAGCATGATCGTACCTGGATTACAAGTCTTGACGGATCCTAAAGCGACTAAAAGATCCTTTCTTTGGGATGGGCATATTTGGAGGACTTCCAAAGAATACATCGCACAAGGGGTTTGAGACAAATTCTCCACCACAGAGTAGTTCTGGGTGGCCCTTGCATTTGGGTTGTGAGAAGATTTCTTAAACGCACCTTTTGTGATGCATGTCATGGTTTCACCCAACATCTTCTCGATCTGGAGAGGAAGAGATGGGGTTTCAACTTCTTTACCTTTCTCAGAGGTGCTTGTCTTGTTGTAATCATGTGCTCTAGTCGATATATAGGCATCACCTTTCATCATATACACATTCACGGATGCAGGATTGTTTGAAGATGGAGGGGGTCCTTGGCTGCCTCCTTCCGCACTTGTAGAGGCTTGACTTAGATTTTGGCTATGTTGAAATGGGTTTGTTAACACAGTAGGCTGCTGTTGTGACAATAAATTTTGGGCCTCTACAAGCCGAGGGCACTGGTGAGTCGGGTGATCTTCCGTGCACATATTACATAGATACTTCGACATCCTTTTTTCGGTGTTTCCCCCGCCAACATTATTAGTGGGTTTCTTATCCCCCATACCCTTCTTACATTGTTTCTTCTTTCCATCAGGCTGCTAGGTGGCCTTCGGATTTGTCGATTGCACATTGTGTACATCCAACGTTTGGGTAGGGGGAGCAACCAGAACAATAGTATGGCTGGAAGTTGTATGCTGGATAGACAATTGTTGCAACTATTTCGTCATTTTTTCAATGGGCTTTGTTTGTGATGAACCAACGATACCATCGACATGTGGTCCAACTCTCTGTCTGGTTTTATCAAGTATTGATCGTGGCGCATATGGAAAGATCTCATACAGTAGAACAAACTGAGAATAGATTAGCTCAAGATGTTGAGCTCTCATGATTTCATCTTCTTCGGAAAGAACTCCTGACGTTGCAATGTCTTTGGATAACTGTGGGAACAAAGACTTAAGGAACCACTCAAGCAGGAATGTTGGTGGGACTGGCACCTTAATCAAACTCTTCCAGTGTCTCCATTCTCGGATGTGATTAGAGATATGGTCCGCTTTTGTCTGTTTGAAATTGGCCAACAATTCTGTTCCAACATCGTATCTCATAAGTAATTGGAAATGGTTTAGGAAATCCATTGCCAATTCGCCAAAGGAAGAGTATCTTGAGTGGACGAGCTCGATGTACCATTTTGAAGCACTCCCAATAAGAGTACGTTGAAACAATCACAATTGTACAGAGTCGTCTTTCAATGAATTAGATGAGTACCAAAGGTGAAAAGTAGTCACATGATCTCTTGGATCTTCGTTAGGCTTGGCTTCAAACTTTGGTATGTCCAAAGGCAACTTCGTCGGCATAGGGGGGCAACACAGATCGTGACAGATAGGGTCATTCAACAACCTTGTTAAGTTTGACAATTGCAAGGTTTCCAGGAAATGAAGTTTGGGTTGTTGGTGATAACCATGGAAAAAGGGGCTTGGAGTTTGAATGGCACCAGGTTGCCAGGAAAATTTGGGTTTATTGCTTAGGTTTTGGTAAAAACCATGGCCATGACCAGCGTACGGATTTTGCGTTTGAGGAGACATCATTGGCTGATTCCCGAAATAGGATGTAGATGGTTGGGTGTGCATTACATTTGAAGGACTTTGGGAAGGGTTTCCCCATGTCGATCGCATGGGCATAGGTACTGCACCTTGCCCGGGGTTCCATTGGTTGTGAAAAGAGTTGCCCCCTATAGACATTCCTGAAGAAGAAACTGATCCCTACCAAGAATTCCAAGGTCCCAATGTGGAAGAAGTTCCTGGGTTTTCCCCCTGTGCAGGAATAGTACCCTACATAGGATTAGGTTCTTTGTAACTAGGGTTTCCCCTAGTCAGGAAAGAAGTTGATGAGAAAGTGTTGTTACCAACGCACCGAACAAAGAAAACGGTGTTGAACCTACCGACATATTATGTGAAGGTAGTCCTTGAATCCCTGCTCCAAATGAATTATGGATTGTGTTCATCCTGATGGAATGCTAGTGGGCACCACCGAGCGAAGGGGACGAAGGAGGTATATGACCTCCTCCATAAGGGAAAGCGTTAAAGGGAGCTGAAGTGCCCCCCATGGGTCCTTGCAGAGGATTGTTAGAGCTCCCTGCCCCCAAACCTAAATTCTGTAAAGTGGAGTAGGAAAGTACATGGCTTGTACCTGAGCTAGGCATCCTGTATGAGAACAGAGGGCATGTCACACTATGCATGAAAGGAGCAGTGGTTACCGCCAAATATGGGATCAGACCACTGATCGAGGTAGAGGCAGTTCAGACCATGGTGGCTCAGACCGACGGTGGTGGGTTAGGAGGAAGAACACCCTCTGTGGTGACAACCATAGTGGGAATAGAAGAATTCCCAGAAGAAGTGACAAAATTTATTTCCATTGCTGCGTGTGACACTGTCTGGCACTCATAAGGATAGATCTGTATGATGATGGGCGTCAAAATATCAGTGGTTGGAGTTTCATATGGACCAAGAGATTTCTCTCCAAGGTATGAAATGGTTGGTTCCTCTAGATGTTGGTCAGGCATAGTTTCCTTTGACCCGGTCGCCTCAAAAGACCCTTGTTGGTCTAGCTTTCGCCTTAGTGGTGGCAGGGGTGGCTCCAGTGTAACCGGTGGTAGGCCAAGAAGCCTTCATGACTGGCGGAGCTCGTCATCCTCCACTTTGTGAGAAGATCAAATACACAATAAGGCTTTCTATTCGTTAAAAAACAACACACACTAGAAAAATTCCCTACGAGATAAAATAAGCAATGACTAAACTATTTGGAAGAACAGTTACAACAACCAACACTAGAGCAACTTACCGGTGCAAGTGCAACTCGAATATGGAAGCACCCTCCGGGTATACTCTACAAAGTGTGTCCTGATGTATGTCCTAGGTACAATGGTATACCCTCGCAGTCACATGTGTAAGTCCCTAAAATAATGGAAACTAGGTTGCCAGCGCGTGAACAATCACCAGGCGGGTATAGTCGACAGTCGGGTGGACCGCAATGAGAAGGGTATAAATCCCGGAACCTGTCCAGGGTATCGAAAGCAAGTGGTCTGTAAGACAATTGAGAACCTCAAATGGATTTGAGACCCACGAAGCTCCGTGGAAAATGCAATCGACGAAATCCCAAAACAAGCCCTCTATATACGTTCCCCACTACACTTGGTCCGACTTTGGAGGGGTTATCTTTGCTACCTTTCCGCATGCAACCTTGTGTTTATCCCCTATGTTAGAGAGGGGCCCTGGATAAATTTCACGATACTGGACTTTTAACACTCCCTAGCACATACTCTTATGTATGTTTTGCAGCCTTGAAGAGTTTCCTCTCCAACCTAAATCAAGGCTCTAGCCTAGACTAGTGGATGGACCCTACAAACACAAAGTCTAATTGATTTTAATTAATCATTAATTTTTATGGCTTGTCTTAAGACAAAGGTTATGGAAGTGAAACTAGCGATGTTTTAAAAGACAAAAGAAAAGATAAAAAGAAAGCAGGGAACAAAATGACCTCTTCTTGACAAAAAAATTAATCAACTTTTCAAACTAAATTTTTTTCCAATATCTTTGAACAACAAACTAAAAACATGATTTCACTCGATTATGAGCTACTTATTGTCCTAAGTAAACACCCAAGAACTTATGAAAGAAAAACTTTTCCTAGTTATTTATGCAAACCAACAACTAGTTAACCAAACCAAGAAATAAAAATAATTTTTTTATTTATTTAATGCTCGCAAAGAAAAAAGGAAAAATGACGACAAGTAAAGACCACGAAAACCTCTGGCCTAAGCGCAAATCGCAAAGAGTTACTGAAAATAACACACAAGATTATGAGAGCAGACTCTCACATTTGTCTAAAAACCCTATGAAAGAAAAATATTGAGGAAAACTTTTTAATGAAAAAGAAAGCTATTGTTGTGATCAGACCTAAGTTGTCGACTACTATGACAGAGACTAAGAACCCTGAGAGGTATAAATCTTGACAAGGAAAAGGATGATTGCCTCTCCTTAAACAAAAATTTTCTCAACAGACACACTGCTGACAGTTCAATTAGCCATCATGTGCACAGGAGCTGTGTAAGGTCAGAGCACATGTAAACACATGCAAACCTTATGCAGGCCGCATGTATCTCTGCAAATCTTTCAAAAATGAAAAGACAAGAAATCAAGCACTGGTAGACACTACTGGTATTAAGAACTAGAATCTCTTGAAGACTCAGAAACTTACTTTCTCAGATAAGAAAAACAATTCAAGGAAAATTTCATAGAACAAAACCAATCTGAGGTGGTACCTAAGCTACAAACTGCAAAAACAGAGACCAAAATGAGTTTCAGAAAACCCCTGAGAAGGATCACTTCTGACAGGGGAGAGGATGACTACCTCTCTAACCAAAAAAAAATCTGAACTCAGACACGCGACTGACACTTCATCATCTAGCGTGTGCACGCAGGTTGTGTGAAAGTTGGGCACGTGTACACGCATGCAGGCCTTATACAGGCCGTATGTACCTCTATGAATTCCCAAAAAGAAAATGCAGCCAAGCAAAGAAAGCAGGGAATACTGGTATGGAAGACTGGAATCCCTACTAGCTCAGACTCTTTCAGAAACTCAGAAAAAAGGTGATGAAACCAATTTAAAAGTACCAAAAAGTATCCCCAGAAAACCCGAGAGATCCCCAGTATGGTCACCAATTCTGTTGTGACTGGGAAATCCCCCTACGGACTAGCACTTAGGGTTTTATCATGCACGCAAAAAAGACCTAAAGATTCCTATTTTCTACCGTCATCCCAAACCTAATCCCCATTATTCTTAAGCAAATACATATTTAAGAAGATCAAGTGAACATACCTTATTTCCGGTGTTTGGTATCGATCCCTTTTTATGCTTGGTCTCTCTTTGAATGAAACTCTCCTCCCAAGGCTGACCTACATTCACAAAAGATAAACAAATAAATCTACATGCATTTGATCTACGAATTAATGAGTTAGAGGTTTAATCAATATTTATGCAATAAACAATGAAAACCTCATATGGTGGGACGAGAAAAGTACTTATTTATTATTAACTTCACTAAAACAACTTACAATGATGAAGACGACCACTTCTCCATGAATATGGTCCTAGGATCCTCTTTTATTGTGCACCAACTGCTAACACACTTGCTTCTCTTCTTTGTTGAAATCAAAAAATGGTTGCAGAATCTTGGGCAAGGGGAGTACGAATTTGGGTAGAGTTTCTTTGCTATGATTTTCCTCCTCTCGAATGGGACCCCTACCCCTTCTTTTATAGGCTAGAAGGAGCTAGGTATTTAGTTGAGTGACTGGACATGCATGGTAGAAAGGTTTAGTTAACTTACCCAAAATGGTGTGTTTCATCAACAACTTTCCATTTTTCGTGCTTTTGTAGGTACATGTGGGCTGTAATGGGCCAGCTAGCATGTACATGCGGGCTGTAGTGGAGCAGGGCACATGGGCATTTAAAAAGGGTGTTTTTAAGAAGCGTTGTTCAGTATTGGCTTGGCAAAGAAGGAATATGAGATGGCTTGATTCTAGGTAAGCATGTATGGTGCAAATTAGGGTTATAATAGGTAGCCTCACAATGAGTTGGTGCTCATAAGTATGATAATGTACAGAATGTAAAGATTACTTATCATATCAAGAAGAAGAGGTTTTTACCCTTTATGGGTTTCCTCAGGAATGATCTGTCTCTTTATATTTTATGTGTGTGACTGATGTTGAATGTTCTATTGCTTACCTCCTTGCATTATTGTGATTGTCATTGAGTGATTTGTAAAGAGTTTAAAATAAGCAGAATTGTTTAAGCACGGTAACAACTGATTCACCCCCCTTGTTAGTTTTCCAACAATTGGTATCAGAGAAGGTTCCTTTTATATAAAGGTTTATCAGTAAGCTTAAACATGTGAAGACATGAAGGAACTTCAACCAATAAGGCCCCCCTGTTCAATGGAACAAACTTTTCCTTCTGGAAAGTTAGGACGAGAACTTAGATAATGACTTAATGTGAAGATGTCTGGGATGTGGTAGAGACTAGTTATGTAAAGCCAATTGTACTAGCTAATAAGGATGACAATCTAGAGTTCAACTTCAATGCTAAGGCTATGAATTATATTCTAAGTGGGCTTGCAAAAGAATAATTTGTAAAAGTTATGCACTTAGAAACTGCCAAAGAAATGTGGTACAAAATCATTAGCAATTATGAAGGTAATGAGAAGGTAAAGGACGCCAAGCTTCAAACCTACCGAGTATAGTTTGAACAATTAAATATGAAATAGGATTAAACTGTTGGGAAGCACTTTCTGAGATTTGAATAACTAGTAAATTCCATGAAAGCACTTGGTGAAAAAATTGAGGAACCCTCTTTAGTTCGGAAAATTTTGAGATCGCTACCAGATAGGTTCAACCCAAAGGTCTCTTCTATAGAAGAAGTTAATGATCTAAAATCTTTGGCTTTTGATCAAATTCTAGGAAAGTTGACTGCATATGAAATGAGGATAGGTAAAGCTAAACCCACCTCTAGAGAAGAATCATTTAAAGCAGATAAGGATGAGTATTCTGAGCCTGATGAAATTGAAGCAAAAATTGTGAGAAGACTAAAGAAAGGATTAGGCAAGTATCAAGGAAAGTTTCCCTTCAAGTGTTTTAAATATGGAAAGATAGATCACTTTGCATCTAAGTGTCCACACAAGAACCATGATCAAAATTCTGAAGGTGAAAAGAAGTACAAATCCAAAATATTTGATAAAAAAAAAGTTTATGTGTAAACAATGATGACTCTTCAGAAGACACAGATAGTGACTCTTCCTCTGAAGATAAGGTAAATTACTTCATGCTTATGGCCAAAGAGGATTATGATAATAAAAGCACAGGAAGTGATGCTAATGATGAAGAAGCTGTGGTTGATATGGAAGGTGAACTAATCAGTTCCTTAGAAGAAATTGATAGACTCGGACTCAAGAAAACAAAACAAAAATAGTTGTTGATGAAGTTTGAAAATAATGATCAAGACTTTTCCCTGCTAAAGGTGGAGTTAGAAGAGGCAAAGAAAATAGAGGAAATTCTAAAACAACAGTTATCAAACAAGAAGGCAAGATGTGAAGCCTTGGAAGAAGAGGTAGTAAAGACCAGAAAAGAGATGGAGAAGTTCAAAACATTGTATCTCCAAAATCTTCCAAGAATTAAAGCCTCAGAAGGATTAACCACCATTCTGAATCAACAAAGGAATCCAAATTTGAAAAATGGTTTGGGTTATGAAGAAGGATCAAGTTGTAGTCATCCAAGCAACAAAGATTCCATCAAGTTTTTCAAATCTTATTTCATTGACAACAAAAAATGTGGATAAATGGAGGAATATAATTAGCCACCAAGGAAGAGTGAAAGAAAAAGTACAAGAACTGAAATTGTAGAACAAAAAAATCATCAGCATGGAAGAAATCGACCTACTCAAAGATAACCATTTTCCAGGTACAAAGGATTTTTCTATGGATATATTTTTTTTCTAACTTTGTTCACAAAGCTATAAATTGTTCTTTAAGATTTAGATATGAGCAATCAAAACACTCAAGGAATAGATATCTGCCACAACAAAGAATGAGACAACCGAGTAACAAACAATCAAAGATTGCAAATCATGTGATGGCTGAAAAAGGGACACAGGTTAAGCATAAACATCGTTATGATCCTTTATTCAATGAACTAGAATGTTACACCTGCCATAATTTTGGACATAAAGATGCAGACTATCGCTTAAGGAACTACGAGCCAGATTTGAATCCCTCTGCTGAAAATGTCAAGGTCTGGAAGAAGAAAGAAAATGACAAGTGTGGACTAGTGTTGTCAGGTCAAAGACAAAAGGACCCATGGTATATTGACAGTGGATGCTCCAAACATATGACAAGAGACAAAGTAAGTTTCTATCTCTAAGTGAAAGAAAATTAGGAAACGTAACCTTTGGAAATGATGCTCCAGGTAAAATCAAGGGTAAAGGGATGGTGAGTTAAAGTAATGGAAAAGGAAAATCTCAGGATGTTCTTCTTGTAGATGGGTTGAAACATAATTTTCTCAGTGTAATTCAAATGTGTGATAAAGGATGTGAAGTGGTGCTCACTTACAAGGATTGAAAGATTAAGTTTGTAAACTCAAGACAAGTTGTGGCTAAAGGCATAAGGACATATAACAATGTATATGTGCTGAAAGAATATAGAGAAGAGTGTCATCTAAGCAAACATGATGAAAGATGGTTATGGCATAGGAGACTTGGAAATATAAACTTTGACCACTTAATCAAGCTCAAAAATATTGAGGTAGTAAAATATCTTCCAAGAATATCAAAGCCACAAGATTCTGTGTGTAAACCCTGCCAGGTAGGAAAGTTAACCAGGACACAGTTTAAATCCAAGAGCTCTACTTCAACAGAGAAACCACTCCAATTAGTTCATATGGATTTATGTGGACCATCAAGACAGAAGGCACAGGGAAGGAAAACTATTTTATGTTGATCATTGACGATTAATACATACTTACTTGGGTTTCTTTTCTCAAAGAAAAAGATGAAGCATTTGAGAAATTTAAAATATTTAAGGCTTTAACTGAGAATCAAATAGGAAAGAGGTTAAAGGCAGTAAGATCAGACAGAGGAGGAGAATTTATGTCAAGTGATTTCAAGGAATTCTGTGATAAACATGGGATCAAGAGAGAATACACAATCCCAGGAATTCCATAACAAAATTGAGTAGTTGAGAGGTAAAACAAAGAAATGAAGCAAATGGCCAGGTCAATGATGAATGAGAAGAACATTGGTCAAAACTACTGGGTAGAAGCAATACACACAACAATCCATGTTCTTAACAAATACCACCTCATACCACACAGTGACAAGAAACCTTATGAACTGTGGTATGGGAGACCTGCTTCAATCAAGCACTTCAAAGTCTTTGAGAGTAAGTGTTACATAAATAATAATAATGAAAACCTTAGCAAGTATGATGACAGGGCTAATGCAGGCATATTCTTAGGTTATGCTAAAAACAGTAAAGGATACAGATGCTATAATAAGAGGCTGCATAAATTGGTTGATTGTATTGACATAAAATTTGATAAAGGAGTCCCAGTAAGAAAGGTGAACAATACCGAATCAATGACATAAGATATAGGTGAAGTTGAAGCTGAACAGGTCCAAGAATCAGAACAAGAAGGCTCTGAGGCGGACGAAGATGAAAATATGTTTCCAAGAACTTGTTGACATGTTTCCAAACACTTGTTGGCAACTTCCATTTGACCATCAGTCTGGGGATAATAAGCTATGCTGAGATGCAATTGGGTGCCTTGTAGCTTAAACAGTTCTTGCCAGAAATTGCTTGTGAAAGTTGGGTCACGATCAGAAACAATAGAGTGCGGCATGCCATGAAGTTTGAAGACTCGGTCCATGAAAAGTTGAGCCACCGTGGATGAATTAAATGGGTGTTGAAGAGTGCAGAAATAAGAATACTTGGAAAGGCGTTCCACAACCACCATTATGACTGATTTATTCCCTGATTTGGGTAAGCTGGTAATAAAGTCCATAGAGATATCCTTCCAAATAGCAGGTGGAATCGAAAGCGGTTGTAGTGTGCCCGAAGATTTGACTATTTCTCCCTTGTTGCATTGACACACCTCACATTCAGTGACAAAATTATGGATGTCTTGTTTCATACCATCCCAGAAAAAACAACGTTTGACCCTGTCATATGTTTTGGTGAACCCTGAGTGCCCCGATGTGGGTGTAGCATGAAGCTCAGAAAGTACCGTGGATTTAAGCTTTGATTATTTACTTAAATACAAATGGCCTTTGTATCGAAGCTCATCCTGGAGCCAAGAGTACCCTGGGGGAGACATAGCCTTGGTCTGCAATTGCTGGATCAGATGCAAACTTTTGGGATCTTAAAGCCATTCCTGGCACACAGCTTGGAGCCAATCGGGTACAATGAAGGAAAGGGAAAAAAGGGATCCTTCTTCTTCATATTTCCGGGACAGTGCATCTGCCACTACATTGTCTTTGCCCTTCTTGTAAATGATCTCATAATCATAACCAAAGATCTTAGTCACCCATTTGTGTTGCTCTTGGGAGGAAATGCATTGTTCCAGAAAGTACTTGAGACTTTGATGGTCGGTCTTAATTTGGAAACGTTTCCCCAAGAGATAAGGGTGCCACAGATCAACGGCATGCGGAATAGCCAACATTTCCTTTTCATAAATGGGTTTTCCTAGATTCCTTTCAGATAGTTTCTTGCTGGTGAAGGCCAAAGGTCGACCTTCTTGCATAAGGAAAATGTTGATTCCTTTCCATGAGGCATCACATTCCAACAAAAATGCCTTTGTGAAATCAAGAAGGGTGAGAACCGAAGTGGTGCACATGTTCGTCTTCAAGGTTTGAAAATCTTGAGCAGCGGTTGGAGTCCAAGTGAAAGAGTTCATTTTTAGGAGAGCAGTGAAAGGTGCTGCAATCTTTCCATAGTTATTAGCAAACTTGCGATAATACCCTATTAAGCCCAGAAATCCATGCAATATTTTGAGAGTCTTTGGGTGCATCCAGTCTTGCATAGCTTCAATCTTTTTTGGATCCACCCTGACATCATCCTTGCCAACCAGATGACCCAAGTATTCTACTTCTGAGGCACCAAAAGCACATTTAGACTGTTTTAGGAAAATTTGGTGCTAGGAGAGGAGATGGAGAACTTGATCCACATGAGTAAGATGGTCTGTCCAGGTTTTTCTATAGATGAGGATATCATCAAATAAAACTAAGACAAAATGACGAAGAAAGGGACAGAAGACATGATTCATGAGGCTTTGGAAGGTGGAGGGGGCATTGCATAAGACAAAGGGCATGACCAAAAACTCATAGTGGCCCTCATGAGTGTGAAAGGACATCTTGGGAATGTATGCCTCTTTCATATGTATCTTGTGATAGCCCGAACGAAGATCAAATTCAGTAAAGAATTGGGCGCCACTCAATTCATCTAGGAGGTCATCAATGATAGGAATGGGAAATTTGTCTTTAATGGTCAGTTTGTTGAGGGCACAGAAGTCAGGACACATTCTCCAAGAACCTTCTTTCTTCAGGACCATGGCTACAGGAGAAGAGTAAGGGCTCATACTAGGGCAGATAACGCCTACATTAAGGAGTTCCTGGACCATTTTCTCAATTTCATTTTTTTGTGAAAAGGGGTGGCGATATGGACGGATATTGGGAGGAAGGTTTCCAGGTACAAGGGGAATGGAATGATCATGAACACCGTGGGAGGGAGGGAGTCCTTGGGGAGTGGAAAATACCATTTGATGTTTAGAAAGGAGAGCTTGGAGGTCATGCGACATTGAGGGTGTCTTTGTTGCTTGGATGGCATGGAGTTGGGAAATGACACCAGAATGACCTTTTTTTAGCAGCTTTTCCATGCGATGGGAACTAATGACCTCAAGTGAACCAACAATGATGCCTTGGAATTTATATTGGTGGCCTTCCTAGTCGAATTGCATGGTTAATGCCTTAAAATCCATGAGAATGGGACCCAAAGTTCTTAGCTAGTCGGCACCCAACACAATGTCACAACCACCCATGTCGATAGAAAACATATGGGATTTTAGGTGGTAGTCACCGATTTGGAGATGCAAATTTTCGCAGCGCCCTCCACATTTCATGGAACCACCATTGGAAATCATGATTTGGAAATTGTTGACAGCATGGATGTAGCAGTGAGTTTCTTGGGCAATGCGGTGATGAATAAAATTATGGGTGCTTCCACTATCAACCAGAATGATGACATTCCGATGCTTGATGTAACCAATTAACTTGAGGGTTTGGGGAGTGGAAAATCCAGTGAGGGCATTGAGGGAAATGACGGGTTATACTTTGGGAGGGCCTGAGGGAGGGGTTATGTCAGTGATTTCAAGTGACTCAGACACAAGGGGAGTTTCAACATCCTCTTCCGAAATATCCTCAGAGATGGCCATAT
>SNQJ01S0106827.1:14678-29786 GCA_010110895.2 Picea sitchensis | reverse complement strand
AGTGCAAAGAATATAACACATACCCAACATTCTCCCACTTGTTGTTTTCTTTACATACAGGTGGTTATAGGGTTACATAGTCAACAATTCATGGCATAAATTCCCATAGATAATATACACCAAGAGAAATTCTTAGTGCTCACTGATTTTGATAATGAATCTGCAAAATTCTTCAAAGTGTCCACCTTCATCAACAACACTTTCTTTTCTTCAACCATGTCTCTAACAAAGTGATATTTAACATAAATATGCTTTGTCTTTGAATGATAAGTCGGGTTCTTTTCCAATAATATTGCACTTTGAATATCACAATCTATCCTTAGAGCTTGTTGTACCAAACCAATACATGAACACAATCTCTATAACCATATTTCTTCCTTGCTTGCATGAGTGACTGCCTTGTATTCAACTTATGTAGTTGAGAGTGCCACTACAAACTGTCTTTTTCTCATCCCACTGATTGATCCTCCAAATAGGTTAAACACATACCCACTTGTAGATCTTCTGTGATCCGGATCTCCAACCCATTCTGCATCAACAAACCCATGGATGTCAAACACTCTATCTGATCCTGTTCTTCCTGGGTAGAAAAATCCATAAAATTAGTGCCACTCAATTACCCGAAAACTCTCTTTACTATTGTCCAATGCTCCTTCCATGGTTTTGAAATATACCTGCTCAAAACTCCCACTGCATGTGCAATGTCCATTCTAGTACAGACCATTTCATTCATCAAAATATCAACTACACTCGCATATGGAACACGATACATGTATTATTTCTCTTCATGTGTCTTGGGACACTGATCCATAAATAAATTTACACCTACAAGAATAGGGATATTGATCGGTTTACATTCCTGCATATTAAACCTATGTAATGTTTTCTCAACATGTTTCCTTTGATTTAACCAGATTTACTTGTTTTCCAGATATCTTTTAATTTATGAAACGAAAATAAAATTCACAGCATGTTGGCCCTTGATGAAGTTTTGAGGAATACTTGGTCATATTTGACCATTTTTGGGATTTTGATAGCTTATCAAAGATGGAGCGCAATGAGAAGAGGAAATTGGGGAAGCCAGGCCCACTTTGGGTCCTTTTTGGGTTTCTAGGTTAATGTAACGGGAAAGGAATGTCGGCCCATGGGTGTACCCACATTTAGGCCCAGTTTTGTAATGTATAAATATGTAGCTAGGCGATGTCAGTAGTAGAGGTTTTTGATATATGTGGTTAACTTGCATAGCTAAGTGCAAGTGTTGTAAGTGCTATGTGCATGATTGTAAGAATCTTTCAGGGATAAGTGCAAGTTGTTGTAAGATATTTTGTGTTGAAGTGCAAGGATGAAGGATCTAGCGAGCTGCGAAAATCTTATGTCCTCTGCGAAGTAAGGATTGTGGCAGCTTTGTGCTGTAACTACTTGACCGAGATAATAAAGAAGAAGACTTTGTGGATGTAGCCCCAGGGTAGGGGTGAACAATGGTAACTTTGTGTGTTGTGCTCTGTACCTCAACCTGATGTGTTTGTCTCTCTCCTTGCTAAGTGCTTTGATGTGTTTAGATAGATCTATTGATGCTTTGTGCTTATGAGATATGAATGCATGTTAGATCTGATATGTAAGATGCTTAGTGCTTGATCTATTGAATCTAATTTTTTGTATGCCGCTAAGTGCTGAAACTATCTTAGATCTAAGTATATACTGTGTTGCTCTATGTTATGTACGAAGTGAGATAAGGGTTGATTCAAGGTGAACTATTAATGCTAAGTGTTTCACTAAGTGTGTAATCACATATCTGTGTCCCAACTAAGGTTCCAGACACCTAAGTCCTACAACCACCCCTGCCTCTACCTCAGGTGAGACTTCATTTGCTTCGCAGGTGTTGTTGAAAGGGCTGGTAGTTAGGGTTTTGTTGGTGCGCTCTTGAGCGTTGAACCCTCGGTCTGCCCCTATGCCAACAAATGGTTCTGTTGCCGGGACCTAAAACTGTGATTGATGGGAACTAGAGAAGAAGAATATTTGTGCAAAATAAGCTCTGTGCGTAGATCTGTGCCCTAGTGCACAACATTCTACTTAACCTGTGAAGCTTTGTGCCAAGAAAGAAAGGTCAGATCTGAAGAAAAGAGGTCAAATCTGCGAGAAAAGAGGTCAGATCTGCGAGAAAAGAGGTCATATCTGCAAGAAAGAGGTAATATATGTAAGCTTTGTGCTCTGATAAAGGTAAGAATAGATAAAAGTCTTAGATTTTAAAGCTTTGTGCTCTATAGAAGTAAGAAAAGTGGAAATTTTTGTTTCAAAAGAATGAATTTAGGTATGATTGATAGATTTTTTCCTAGCTTGAATACTAGGGCATTGTTAGATGAAATAAAGTTTGATATGAATATATCGGATAAGAATAATGATAGATATGTTATACCTATGCATAGAAAGAATGTTTGGACTAACAAATGGATGCAGGATCCTAGAAAGAACTTCTTGCAGGCTAACTACCATGATCCTAGTGCGCAGTACAGAAGAAGTTGGGGATTATTTAAGAGAAAGAGATGATTGAACCTATGTTACAGTTGCAGAAGATCGGGACATCTAGATAAGGAGTGCCCTGGTGGAAGAACGAGTTGTCTATGTTGTAAGGCTTTGGACCATGAAGTGTTGGATTTCCCTAGAATTATTGCTGAGCTTGAAAGAATGAATCTGAAAGAAGAAAAACCTAAGGTAGATACAAAAATAGCAGAACCCCATAAAGAGTCAGAAAATATGTTAGTGCAGATGAAAGACACCTTGTGTGATCACTGACATGTCAGGCTATCAGAGATCTTCAAAGAAAAAGAATGCATCGAAGTAAGGATAGGAGACTTCGACATTGACTGTGTTTTGGATGAGGAAACACAGGTGAATGTCATGACAGAAAGAACTTGGGAAGATATAGGGAGACTTGCTAGGACTCCATCCCTAAGTGGAATAGGGTTATTCAGAGGAAAATTGGTAAACCTATGTGGAAGGCTCACTTAGATATCTATGAATGTCAATGGAACTTCGACAAAGGAATATTTTGAGATTATCAAGTTTTTTGAGGACAACGCCTTGTTTACTTTATTACTTGGAAATCCTTGGATTGAAAGAGATCAAGCTAGAAAGAAGAAGAAAAGTTTTAGAACATCAGAGACAAGACTTAAAAGACAACATGACTAGAAGGATCGCGCAATTGATTGAAGAACAGGAGAATAGATCAAAGTTATATCACACTAGGAACCCAGATGTCGAAGTTATCAGAACACCAGAGGACTCATAGAAGACTAAAGTCTCTATCACAGATAAAGAGGAGATGTTATCCATGAACCCTAAGAAAGACCTCAGCAGTGTGAAGTGACTATATCCAAGGAAGATAGGAATCATAATGGGAAAAGAACCACTGAGATGAAGCTCACTGTAAAGAAGGCTAGGAAGTTAAGTAAGAAGAGGGTGAAGATTGAAAAACTACAGGAGATTCCAGATGGAACCTCGCAGAAAGAAGAAGTACATAATTTGAACTTCATCGGGATATCAGGACAGTGACCTATGGCACTTCACCATGGCAAAGCAATATAGCCATTGGAGGTGGATATATCCATTTGAATGCTGCTTCGAACGGGCCAAAAAGCATTTATGGGTTACTACTAGACCATTGGCCAGCATCAGAATGGATAGAATGAAATTAATGGAGGATCCATACCCATTGCAAGCAAGCCATTGCCAAATTTCTTATTAAACCCGGCGCGCCATGCCCGAAGAACACTTTTTCCAAACTGAAAATTCAAAGCCCATAGAACTAGTGATTGTATGCAATGATTGTTGCAAGTAGATTGTTCATCCTAATGTAGTATCTGAGATCATAGTGACCCCGATTATCTTTTTCGAGATTGTATGTTGGACGAGCTCAGCGTTGTTGAGAAAGTAGTTGAAGAAGTTTTGATTGACTTAATGATTGAGAGAGTCATGTCGGAAATAAGAATGTCCACTGGAATCCAAGCGTCGTCGACAAGAGGAACGAAGGCCTACCCATTGACTGCTCGAGCATGAACATATCGAGCTGGTGCAGAAAGAAGAACTAAGCATAAAGATGACATAGATAACATCAAGTTAGTGCCATCCATCCTACCAACTTACATACCTCCTCTGAGTGGTGTGATTAATAGGGGCAGTGTCCCTAGAGATTTTGAATACACCCTCATCATTGCATATCTACCGAAAGAAGTATGCACCTATCGCACAGATCAAGACAAAGTCACAGCATTGAAGTTTTGTGACTTCAACCTAGGGGATCGTAAATTATACGACATGCTTGTTCCACACAATTACTTGACAAGAACCAAGGGAAAGAACCCAAAGATCATCCCTTAGCAATGGACAATAAACCTTGCGCAGTCAAATTTGTTCAACGTTATGAAAATACCACACTTCGTCAGACACCAGGAGGTGAATGCTTGTGTAAAATCATTGTTGGCAAGTTACCACAGAGGATACCTATCATTAAACCATCGCATAATTGTTGATCTGACGTTGATCAATAGGATCATCAGGCTTAGCATGTAGGGCCCTGATCCTCAGGATTACTACCTTGGAAATACCGCGGACTATGCTCTCACACAGAAAATTAAAGAGGCTTATGGCGATGTTGAGAAAGGATCACAAGGCTACAAGGTATCCTCTATCAAAGGTGGCACAGTGTGCCTTGTATGTCAACTGATCACAGGAAATATGGTACCTAAGAACATACCTATGTAAGTATCAGGCTTCGTAGTTGACCTCGCAGGAAAATGTGAAAAGGGATTACAGATGAACTGGGCGAAGTAATTGGTTAATCAGGTAGAGATTGATTGCAGAGAATCCCAGGATCAGAGGCATGAATTTCATTTTAGATGGATGCTAATACAGATTGCTTTTGTTGCATGGGAGCTACCGGAAGGTGCAACCTTCCCAGATCTCGACCCTTTTGAGCCATTAGCCACAAATTTTAGTACCTTATGGTACTCGAACGACATGAACAAGCAATGGAAATCAAATGTCATTTTCCATACGTATTATAAATAACTAAAAGAATCCATAGGGGGAGAACCTCGCATAACCCTGAACACTTTACAAAGGTTTCGACCTCTGATAAAGTTTAGTGCGGACCGCCACTTTATATACCTAACCCCATGCATTGATGAGCACTATGAACAATTTTAGTCCTATTATAAGCTGATAGAAGAAGACCTAGAGGAAATCACCAAGGAATGGTTAGTGGAACTCCTTGTCTCAGTAGATCCAGCAGACATGTTAGACATCAGTAGCCCAGAAGCTGTGCAGAACACACCTGGGCCTAGTAAGGCGAAGAAAGGAAAGAAGACAAAGAAAGATGAGGAAGTCGAGGATGTCGACAGTAGATCTGTCAGGACATCTTCCATCACACTAGATCAAGGAGGTAATGATGAAGACTTTGAAGAGGTTGAACAAAAACTAGATGATGAAGTAAAGAAAATAAAGGGTTCACCTTCAGAACCTACCTCCCGAAAGAAATCGAAAGCACCCGTGACTAAACTAACGACCACACTCACCCTAGATGATTTCAGTTTTCTCCTCGTGACAATGAACGAAGCTATCGAAGAGATAACAGAAAAGCAGATAGCCAAGCAAGAGGCTATGTACAACAGAATTTAAATCGAGCTCCAAGGAGTGTAGCAAGCACTTCAGTCTAGCCACGCAGCCTCCACTGTGCTTCGACCATAAGGAACAACAAAAGAAGGAGATGAACCATTTCAACTCCACAAGATTGTTGCCACAGTCGAAGCACGTCTTTGAAAAGTAGAAGAAGCAACAACACAGGCCACCCAGGCCCTAAAGAAAGAAAAAGAGGAAATCATCGAGTAGTGTCGAGTTGCGCAAAAAGAGAAGGATGCCATTCAAGTGAAATTTGAAGAAGATAGAGCAAAATTCCAAAAAGAGAAGGAACAACTGCTTGTGAAGCAGATTGGGATCGAAGAAGTAGTCAACAAAAAATTTCACTTTGTGACTGTCTTAGAGCAGAAGGTCGAAGAACCATTAGAACGTCAAGTAATGAAGCTTGCTGAAGTTATTCAACAACTTCAACAAAGAGTTGTGGATTTAGAGCTTTAGGCCATCCCAAGTACCCCGCAAGAAGAGCGCAACTAGAGAGAAATAATTTCCCAGAGTACAATAGAAAGGATTAAAGCACTCACTGAAGAATGCAAACAATTAAGTAGCAGAAGTGCGCAGATACATGAGAGCCTAACCGAGAACCCAGAACTGCTTAAATTGGAGTCGCAGCTCCAGGAAGCAAAGTACCAAGCCGACAAGCTACAGGTGAAACTGAAGGCCCTAGAAACTATAGATAAATTGAAGTGATCCCACGAATAGCGCATCGCATAGTAGCAGATCCACATGATCCAGAGAAAGGTAATGGAAGTGAATCAACAACTTCAACCTTGGCAGGGTAAGGCATGTCAGCTATTTTTAGAGATTGAGAACCAAGGGACAGAGTTGGAATAGGTCGTGAATACAACAGAACAGTGCCTAGAGGGACCAATCAATAATGCACTCATCCAAGAGTTCATTGAGCAAGAGGCAGTAGCAAAGCAGCAGGTCGAAGCAGCTTGAGCCAATCTCGAGGAGTTTGAAGCATAACTAATCAGACTTGAGTGACTCGAGATGAGTCACAGGTGAGTGTTGGGGGCCTATTGGCCCTTGACCAAGTTTTGAGGAATACTTGGTCATATTTGACCATTTTTGGGATTTTGATAGCTTGCCAAAGATGAAGCACAATGCGAAGTGGAAATTGGGAAAGTTAGGCTCACTTTGGGTCCTTTTTGGGTTAATGTAACGGGAAAGGGATGTCGGCCCGTGGATGTACCCACGTTTAGGCCCACTTTTGTAATGTATAAATATGTAGCTAGGTGATGTCAGTGTATAAGTTTTTGATCTATGTGGTTAACTTGCATAGCTAAGTGCAAGTGTTGTAAGTGCTCTGTGCATGATTGTAAGAATCTTGCAGGGCTAAGTGCAAGTTATTGTAAGAGGTTTTGTGCTGAAATGCAAGGAAGAAGGATCTAGCGAGCTGTGCAGATATTCTATCCTATGCGAAGTAAGGATTGTGGAAGCTATATGTTGTAACTACTTGACTGAGATAATAAAGAAGAAGACTTTATGGACGTAGCCCCAGGGTGGGGGTGAACCACGGTAACTCTGTGTGTTGTTCTCTATGCCTCGACCTGATGTGTTTGTCTCTCTCCTTGCTAAGTGCTTTGATGTGTTTAGATAGATCTATTGATTCTTTGTGCTTATGAGATATGAATTCATGTTAGATCTGATATGTAATATGCTTAGTGCTTGATCTATTGAATCTAATCTGTTGTATGCTGCTAAATGTTGAAACTATCTTAGATCTAAGTATATACTGTGTTGCTCTGTGTTATCTATGAAGTGAGATAAGGGTTGATTCGAGGTGAACTATTAATGCTAAGTGTTTCTCTAAGTGTGTAATCATAGATTTGTGTCCCATCTAATGTTGAAGACACCTGAGTCCTACAACCACCCCTGCCTCTACCTCGGGTGAGACTTCATCTGCTTCACAGGTGTTGTCGAAAGGGCCAGTAGTTAGGGTTTTGTTGGTCCACTCTTGAGCGTTGAACTCTGGGTCTTCCCCTGTGCCAACACAGCACCAAGATCCTTCATGTCAAATTTAGAGGACAATTGAGTTTTCACATCATGGATAATCTCCTTGTCATTTCCTATTAAAAGCATATCATCCACATACAAGACCAAATAAATAATATGGTCGTTGATTAATTTTAAATACACATATTGATCCACTTTGCTCCTTGTGAATCCAAGTCCCAACATGTAACTATGAAATTTTTTATACCACATCCTTGGTGATTTCTTTAAGTACCCATACATGGAATTTTTAATCCTGCATACCAGCTCTTTCATTCCCTTCACAACAAATCCTTTTGGTTGCTTCATGTAGATTTCTTCTTCCAGATCCCCACGAAGGAATGTTTTCTTCACATCCATTTGTTCTACTTCAAAATCAAACACAACAACAATAGATAAAAGAAATCTAATTGAAGTTAATTGGGAAACAGAAGAAAAAATCTCACCAAATTTAATTCCCTCTACCTGGGAATAACCTTTTTCTACTGACCAAGCTTTGTATTTCTCCACTTTTCCTTATGCATTCAACTTCTTCTTAAACACCCATTTGTTATTAGTAGTATTTCTTCTAGTTGGAAACTCCACTAGATCACAAGCCTCATTCTTTTCCAAGGCTGCCATTTATTCAATCATGGCCTTTTTCCAGAGATTTCAAACCTCTGAATCCACCACCTCCCTAATATTTATAGGATCATCATAAGTAATAGACAAAGAAATTTTTTAAGGGAAATAAGGTGGAGTGTTATTTTCCAATTGTCTTCTTTCTTGAACCGATCTCTTCAATATTGGAGTATAATGATCTTCTTCTTTTTATTCCTATTCTTTTGTGGAGTTGGATTCATCATCCTTTAACTCAAACTCTATTTTCTTTGGTTCTTCCTTTCCAACTCTTTTTGTAGTTGAGTCATCATCTAAGGTAACATACCTTCCTGCCAACTATCCATTTGGATGAACTTCTCTCCCAATTTTACAAGTTTCATTTTGCAATTATCCTAATCTTCCATGACTATGGTGAAGGAGTATTTGTAGATTTTAACCTTGTAGAATTAATTATTGCAAACAGATTCTTAATAAAAATGGAAAAGATTCAATGGTACACACACACACATTACATAGATATTTAACCCTGGAAACCCAAACCAGGAATTACTTGCTAGGATCATCATAAGTAATAGACAAAGAAATTTTTTAAGGAAATAAGGTGATGTTGGCTCTCCAATTGTCTTCTTTTCTGAACCGATCTCTTCAATATTGGAATATGATCTTCTTCTTTATTCCTATTCTTTGTGTGGAGTTGGATTCATCATCCTTTAACTCAAACTCTATTTCTCTGGTTCTTACTTTTCCAACCCCCAGGGAGTGGAGAGTCATCATCTAAGGTAACATACCTTCCTGCCAACTATCCATTTGGATGAACTTCTCTCCCAATTTTACAAGTTTCATTTTGCACACCCCTAATCGACTATGGTGAAGGAGTATTCAGATTTTAACCTTGTAGAATTAATTATTGCAAACAGATTCTTAATAAAAATGGAAAAGATTCAATGGTACAATAATAATAATATTACATAGATATTTACCCCTCGAAACCCAAACTGGGAAAAGAAGAAAACTCTTTAGAGCCACACCTCTTCATTATATATATATATATATATATATATATATATATATATATATATATACACACACACACACACACACACACACACACACACACACACACACACACACACACAAGACCACATTCAAAACCCTAATCCATTGACTTGCATTATTCAACAACCCCAATTCCTTAACTGGAATTAGAAAACCATAGATAAAAACCATGTGCCAAAACCACCAAAAGGGACACATTAAAAACACCATTTTAGGACATTTCTCCTGAACCCCTATGTAGGGGAGTTCTCTCCCCATTGCGAACCTCCCAAACATGGTGGCTCAACCCCCCTATCAAACCCTAGGTAGGGGAGGGCTGGCCCCCCCTCTCTTAACCTCCCCCCATGCCCAACACAACGCAAAAACTACATCTAGTCATGCAAAGACATAACACATACCCAACATTCTCCCACTTGTTTTTTCATTACATACAAACAGGTGTTTATAGGGTTACATAGTCAACAATCCAACACATAAATTCCCATATATCCTCTACACCAAGAGAACTTCTTAGTGCTCACAAATTTTGTTAATGAATCTGCAAAATTCTTCAAAGTGTCCAACTTCATCAACAACACTTTCTTTTCTTCAACCATGTCTCTAACAAAGTGATGTTGAACATCAATATGCTTTGACTTTGAATGACAAATTGGGTTCTTTTCCCATAATATTTCACTTTGAATATCACAATCTATTCTTACATCTTGTTGTACCAACCCAATACTTGAACACATTCTTTATAACCATACTACTTCCTAGCTTGCATGAGTGGCTACCATGTATTCGACTTATGTAGTTGAGAGTGCCACTACAGACTGTCTTTTTCTCACCCAACTGATTGATCCTCCAAATAGGTTAAACACATAACCACTTATAGATCTGTTGTTCTATATCTCCATCTCAGTCTGCATCAACAAACTGATGGTTGTCCAATCCTGGTCTTCCTTGGTAGCACAATACATAACTAGTAGTGCCACGCAAATACCTGAAAACCATCTTTACTATATTACAATGCTCCTTCCATGGTTTGGACATATACTTTCTCAAAACTCCCACTACATGTGTAATGTATGGTCTAGTATAGACCATTGCATGGATCAAACTACCAACCACACTCGCATATGGAACATAAGACATGTCTTCTTTCTCTTCTTGTGTCTTGGGAAACTGATCCAGAAATAACTTTACACCTGCAGAAATAGGGATCTTGACCGGTTTACATTCCTTCATATTAAACCTATACAACTATTTCTCGACATGTTTCCTCTAATTTAAACAGAGTTTCTTGTTTTTCTGATCTCTTTTAATTTCTATGCCCAAAATGAAATTTGTAAATGTGGATGAACCTGCAAAGATAAGATCTAGATAGAAAAGGACATACATTTTTTCACAAAAATGAGAAAAGATGAAAAAATGAGAGAGAGAGAATCAAATAATTGTATTAATTGTATTCCACACTCAAAGAGTGAATAATTTAAAATAGATATAGGTTACATGAGTAACTAATGCACTATAGTAGTGATCTAGAGAGATCTAAACACTCATTGACAGACACTGGTGTGAACTTCCACCTAGTCCTAGTTAATTGATCCATTCAATCATCAGTTAACTGATACACGTGTGGAAGTGAGAGAGACACATGCAAATGCTGGTGATAAATCCAATTTTACCATGCATGAGTGACTTCCATTAGTCTAACTGAGTGTAATTAACTCAGAACTGAAGAGGAATACCCTATTTTGTAGGGGAATATTCTCTAGAGAGAATATTCTCATCTAAGTAATTGTTCTCAACATTGGACTATAAAACATAGGAAAATAATTCTAAGTGAGTATGTAATATCTCCAACACCCCGCTGAACACTACTAGGGTATACATGATGAATGGGTCCCGACAATAGAGGCCATGTTAGGTACCCATTGTACAATGCATATAAAAATGAAACACTAAAAAAAATGAGGAAAGAGGGAAAACCTCATGGGAAAACACCCCCCTCAAGGTACAATGCATAAGAAAAAAAAAATGAAAAGTAACAAAAAGCAGTTTCTAAGCAATTGTGTCCTTCACTCCATGAAGACCTCTCAACTGTGCAAGTTTGTGCTCATTGAAGATTTTGTTGAAGATATAGATGTTTGCATGGATTTCATGAAGTAGATACACCAGTGATATGCTCACACATATCCACATTCTCTTTTTGTAATGAAGAATATCCAAATGAAGTTTGGATGAAACTTTGAAAATCATGCGACCATTTTTGGAAAAATGATGAAAAATTTACGTATTTTAAAATTCTCATAACTTCACTTCCTAGACTTTGTTTCGAATGATTATTTTTCTGAAATTGGGTATTTTTCCGAGAGGAATTAAAATATCCAATTTTTTTCTGAAAATTCTTCTCAGAAAATATTTGAATTGAATCTGATGTGTGCAGCCCCCTTTTTGTCTCTCGAGATGCCTGCATGGCACATGCAAAAGTTTCTGCATGTAACTCTTAAGATGCATGCATGATATCTTCCGTATGAAATTCATAAAACAAATCTGAAATGGAGTAGGTGTAATATATCCAACACACTTTACCCTACCAACCCCTACCTTACCTTCCTGTCACCTTCCAACCCTAACTTGATGTAACCTATCCCGTTCATCTTACATACCCTATCTTTTCTTACCCCACCAACTCAACCTAACCTAGCCTACCCTTACTTAGTCTACCTAAACCTAAATTAACTATGTAGTATATTGTACCACATGGGCACCATTGATGGTGTGTACCATTTCATGCCAATAGGGAATCTTACATGGAACCAATATTGTTGGTAGATTTTTTGTTTTGAAACCCATTTTTAACCTCAAAATTTCTCTAGTGTAACCGATTCAAAGAAATAACATTTTGCTTATAGATTAGGGAACCTTTTTTACTTTATATCCTTTAATGATAAAAATAATTTGGCACCTTGGAGTGGTGAACCATTCATAGAGCAGGTCCAAAAGAGTTTTTGGCCCTAATATTTTTTGATACTTCAAACAACCCAACCATAAAATAAATGTATTGTATTTTTATCTCCAAACACTACCCTTCAACATCAAAATAGTTGTCAACGTTCTACATCCCTATGATGTGTTCTAGAATCTAAGGTTAGTGTGAATCTATGGTATCTAAAATTAATTTAGGAGTTCACATCAAGAAAACAAATTATGTGCCTCATATACATCACTAGCAACTAACTACCATAAGACCTCATGCTCTTTATCTCACCACTTATAAGCAATAAAACCTATAAACATCAAAATAACAAAACTTGTCAACATTGTGTGACCATCCAACTTCAATGCCATGTAATTTTATGATGGTATGCAACCTCAAAAGATATGACCTATGCAATTACCACCAATACGTGGGAGATCCACACATCTTTGGCATGATTGTGCAATTTTGCAACCCTAAACCTAATATCGCATGCTACTTCATAATTGTTGAATATTTTTTCATGCATGTATGCACAATTATTTCCTTAATACCTATGTGGTTCATTAGGACCCCCAACATGTAGTTTTATAGGCCTAGAATCCATCAAAATTAAAAATTGAATAGACAAAATTGTAGATCAAGAGAAATGCACTAACCTAGCACAGGTGAAATAAAAATTAGATGATCCAACTTACCTATTGTCTTCCTTTGAATAGTTTTCAAGTTCAACCATGTTTTGGTGAGTGTATTTGCCCCTATAAGCTCCCTTTTTCTCCCTAATTGAATGGTAATGCACCTCCTTACATGGGTTTCCCTAGTTTAGCATGCTTTGCATGTTGGCACCCATGTCATTGTTCCCCATAAAAATGGGAGTCCATGTAGTCTATGGTTGCATAATGAGCCTCATACCTTTCTCTTAATAGTTGTTAAAATTTTCCCAATGAACTCTCAAGAAGTTACCCTTTGGTTTATTTCCCTTCTTTGGACACAGGATGATGAACCATTGGTTCACCACATTTCCATGTTAAAGCTCCATCTCCAATCAAGTCTCCATCATTCACCCCATACAAGGAGATGCACCCTTGGTAGAGACCCCAATTTGTTATCATATTCCCGATCCATGATTTATAATCATTTTTGTTCCACTATTTTATTCCACTTTCACAAATGAAGGTGTTTACACCAAAGACATCACTAATCAACTTATACAAACACAATGAAGCACATGAATCATAAAATAATGAGAAATTCCTAAGTTATCTAAGTCAAATTGTTCAAATAACCAAAGATATGACTATGTGGCACATCAATTCATGGGCCATGCATATTGTGTGCATAATTCTTCAATACTTTCACAAGGTTTCTATATGACATCAGCACTATAAATTTTTCAATATCACAAGTGCCACGTTGCTTCCATGTAAATTGCCAACCTAGAAATGCTTAGTAGTGTTGGTTGTTTGGTTATCTTTGTGTGCAAGTTCACAAAATAGGCTTACTTTACTTCAATCCACCTTCACTAGCTCCAAATCAATTGGCAGTTGACTGAGAAGATTATTCAAAGATTTTATTTCCCCTTCTCTTTAAATTTTCATTGATTGCATGTTAAAGGATGTAATTGATTTAGCTTTGCTCACTCACATATTTTGTACTTTTTATTTTTCGTGTGCACCAACAATTCCAACCTATTTACTAAGTACATTTAGTACACCCTTGCACCAAATCACACACAACACCTCTTTTCGCTACCTCACCTCATTGTCCATTTTGTCCTTGTCCATTTAAAAGGAGTTTTTCTTTAACATGTTCCAAAGCAATGCTACTGGGTGGGCATACTTTTTTACAAACCTTTAATAATATGCCATTAAGCCCAAAAATACTCTTTATAGATATTTTTTTATTTTAGCCACCATGTGATTGCATTGACTCTATTTGGATCAGCCTTGATTCTCTCCTTTGGAATCATGTGTCCTGCATATTCAACTTCTTCTCTATTAAATGTACACTTTGACATTTTATCATAAAATTGGTTTTATCCAAGATATATAAATAATAACTGTAAAATATTATTATAACCATATATATAACTAATACATTTATATATATTTCAAATTTCCAATAAGTTTCCAACTATGCAAACAATCATGTAGTGTGTCGGTCATTGAATTGCATAGGTTGGGAGTAGTGACATGCATAGTACATGTATTTCATATTCCATCAATCTAATCTTGCTCACTTGCATGGTACTTATATTCAATATTTCCTCTATATTGCATTACTCGTGCCATTTTACCTTTATATGACTATAGTGGTCCTCATCCACCTATTATAATGCCTCCTCAATCCTAAATTTATTATGATGGGACTAGGTTCAATAATTTTACCAAAGAGATCTCAAAAAATGGGTACACATGAGCATTGCTTGACCACATAGATATGATGGTAGAAATTTTCAATTGGACTAGAAGATAGAAGATCCCAGGTACATGGTGATGTATAGTTTAGGCCATGGGAACTTTATTGTCGATTTTGTCATAAATTTTGTAGATAATTTGGAGTGTGCATAAATTAAAATGTGCGAAGGGGAATGTACTTGATGATTGGATTGGTTATCACTTTTTTATGTCCCCTTCACTTATGTTGTTTCTATGGTGGGATGATTCATGTTTCCTTCGTGGGATTTTCCTAGGTGATTTAACTTTATGATGTAACATTTACTAGACATCACTTAGGGGGGAATGTGTTTAATGATGTTAGTACCCTCATTGATGTGTTATTTCCTAAGTTTGGGTTAAAGG
>SNQJ01S0106827.1:0-14630 GCA_010110895.2 Picea sitchensis | reverse complement strand
TAATATACCATTTTTCCTAATGTTGGATAATTACTTTTCATGTAATAATCCCATGGTGGCAGTGCACCTTAGGTTAAGATTTATGTTTTTTTGTTATCATGGTGGGTGTTATCACTAAAATATCATCCGCAAAATTGCACACAAATGGTTATAGAAACACAGCAATTCCAACAACAATTAGTTCACCTGCGACACTGAAATGCATTCAAAAGGAAAAACACTATACAAATGGGACAAAAATTGACATGCGCAAATCCACCAAAGGAAGAGTGCACACAATGCATAGTGTGCATAGGCCAACAAATCCCTCAGAGTGCACAATGCACCAAGTGCGTGACTTTGTACGAGAAAAGTTGTGCACTTCTATGAACAACGCATTTATGGATCTTGTCGTCCCCTCAACCACTTATGGACCAACTCCCAACACGATTTGACCTTCATATCTGAGGGAAATCTGAATGGGGGGTTGGTCAAGGACTAGAGGGTGCCCTAAAAGGCCCCTTGTTCACACCAAGAACCAATTACATTTTTCCTTCAAGAAATGATATAAATAAGAGCCATGGGTGCACTAAGAAACCAAGATCTTCATAGTATTGTTATGCTCCTAGAATTCTCCCTTGAGAATCCTCTTTTCTCTTAGGATCCTTCAAGCATCATTGCAGTAGGCCATTCCACTCACCTCTTGAGGGAATAGGCATTGTTTTTATTCACCATTTTCCATTTTCTTCCATTGTATGGAGATCTCTCCATTAGGGAACTCAAGAGCCCTCCCAAGGAGGAAGAGGGGACTCATAAGTCCTCATTTTTCTCTACAGTGTTTTTCCTACTAATATATTGATCCATTGGTAGCATTATTTTGGTCATTGGTTGATTATGTTGTGCACCTGTCAAAGTTGTAACACGCGCATATCTCCAGTTTTTTCAAAATTGTAAGGGTTTTTATGATGATTTGAAGGCCCCTAGCCTTCAGATATTTGATTTCATGCACCTTTTAAGGAAAATGCACTTCACTTAGAATCCTTTCCCATATGAAAGGTTAGATAAACATAGGCACTTCGGGGTAAAAAGAACCAAATATGCTCCTCTTTTTCTTTGGTTTCCACATGGATGGCTTGATTGGATTGTAAAATTTTAAGTTGAGATTATTGCTATCATACATGAATCACTTGAATTGGGAATATAAGTTAACTTTGACCCTTGAGTATGCTCTTATCTCGCACCCTAGTGTGATCTTGAGAATCATTAAGGTGGTTAAAAGGACATTTCATCTCCCTTAACAAAAATATTTAGGAGAGGACAAAGCCCCCATAGGGTTCCTCTTAGTTTTTTGAAATCATGTTAAATTTGTAAGGGCCCATACATGCCCACATGTTGCAAACTTAGGATAGTTTCTTGCTTTCTTAGTTTACAGCACAATCTAGGTAAGTTTAAAGATCAAAGTAATGGGCCCATACATTCCCACATGCTTGCAATCTAAGATAGTTTTCAAGATTTCTTAATGTAAACAACATTTAGGGAGTTTAAAGGATTTGTAAAGGACCCATATGTCCACATGCTAGTTCTTTAGGGATTTTAAAATTCTGCAAGGTTGTACCAATGACACGTAGTAAGCTAGGTAACAAAGATTTGTAAGGACCATAGGAAGTCCACATGTTGCAATCTCACACCTAACTTATTAAAATCTTGGCACACTTTTTTAGTTTCTCACACACAAAGTCACTCCTCATTCACATAATTTCTATTTTAGAATTGTGGAGGTTGAAGTAGGTTTTCTCCAAGGGAATGATCAAACGTCCCACTACTTCTTTGGAAATTATCCACACCCATTAATCAAAACGAGATTGGTTCACACCCCCAATCTCTCAGACCACCACATCTAAATTTTTTCTAAAAACTAACTAAGTTTTCCTCCACAGGAGGTGCCAAAAGAAATTTTTTAGTCTAGGTAGGATCTTGGGGGTAGGCATCCAAATAACCCCCCATTATCTGGTTCTCACATTTTCAAACATTAGAAGTTGACAAATAGGAAACTTTCAAAATCCTCCAAGTCAAGTGTTCCTACACCATAAGGTAGGGAGATACCCATGAAGGGTTGAAGGCCGAGGTCTAGTTTTTTAGTGCATCTCTCCTTGAGTCACCCAACTCTTGGAAGGGCATCCAGCTCGTGACCCATTTCTAAGGCCAAAAATATAAATGTCACACTTTGACCGAGGTACCTAGTGACCAAAATTTAGAACATCTACCCAGGTGGAGATTGTGGGCTGCAATCCCACCTTGATCATATTTTATGTGTCTATTGGGAAATATCACCAACTCTTTCGGGATATGCACCCTCTACCCCTCATTATAACTTATTATTTCATCCTTCATTAGTTCCTCTTCCAGTGGCTTCGGACCCAACTGTTGAGTGCTTTTGGAAGGCCCAGTTCTATTTGAGAGGAAGGATGTTATGTCTTTTAGGAAATGAGCATTTGTTTTTACTTGTTCCCCGATGTGGAAAAAATCCACCTATCCACATGTTTGCTTATTTATAGTTTATTTATGTATGATGCTCATTTGATTACATACAATTGTGATTTGTACTATCTTGTGAAGATTCAAATTATACAAATCTCTTGTTCATTTATTGCTCTATTTTCACCATTTGCACACATTCACTTTTCTAGTCGGAAACCATAGGGGACCCACAGAATCCCCGTCGTTCCAGACACTTGCAAAATATTCCTCCTATTCTAGGAGGAGTCCCTAGTCTTTCCAACTCATTGGCTCAACCATCTCACTCCCCCATGAGTGATACTATTTTGGGATCAACTTTACTTGGTTCCACTTTGCTTGGGTCCAATTCCCAAGGCCATCCATCCACTAGTTATCCTTCACAAGGAGGCAGGGGGAAAACTTCCTCTCAAACGAGAAGTACAACCCCACCAAACCTCTCTCGAGGAACAGGTCCACCACCTACTCACACGATGGATGGAAATAATCCTCCACCAAATCTCCCTATGCTATACTTGCAATCCCTTAACATTCATGATTTAACCAAACTCACGAATGATCCCATCTTGCATGACCCCACTTGGCCCAATATGCCTACCAAATTACCTTGAGATATTCCAAAGTTTGAAGGAAAATCAAGGGATCATCCCTCCAACCATGTTATGAACTTCCACTTATTTTTATCTTCAAATAGCATCATGGATGATTCCATCCACCTAAGGTTGTTTCAACGCACTCTCACTGGTTCCTCCACCAAATAGTATGTGGACGAAAAATCAGGGTCCCATGCGACCTTCGAATCATTGGCCAAAGCCTTTTTGTCCTTTTTCCAACTACCAGTTCGTCATGATACTGGCTTAGAAATTCCCTCAAAGTTCAAAAAAACTGTTGCTATCCACATAGCCGATCACATCCATGAATGGTGTTGCCGTCGTAGTTTGTGTAAAGTAGAAACCACCAAAGAACAATGTCTTGATTGGTTTATCAAATCACTCGTCTCTATTATTTCCAAGGATGTAGCATCCACCTTTCCTCAAACAAAAGAGGAAGCCATCAACAAGGCTCAACATTTTGACCTCATCTATGCTCAATCAGGTTACTTGTATACAGTGTTACATGATGCACCCAGACCCATAAAATTTGGCCAGGACAAACCTGGGATGTCCCACACTGCGGATGGGTTGATTGGTTCCATGACGCACCACAACCATTACAACCAACTTCCACCTATTTACGGTGCACCTAAATATCTTCCACCCTATGGAGGGCCATCTTATTACCCTCCCCCCACTTACCAACATCCATTTCCTATTGTTCCCCCTCAGTCATTGGGAGTACCCCCATCAGTACCCAGATGCATCTGGTCCCTCAATCAAGTGTGGGTCCACCCCCAACCCCTACATCTCACCATAACAGTTGTGGAGGTACTTCAACTTCCTATATGCAATATGGCTCGACCCCCCAAAACAAGCCGTACTTTCCATTTCCTAGTCCTCCACGACCAATTGCTCCTCCACAAGGACACCCACATGTCGGCATTAATATTGTTCATCCCTCTCCCATTCAACAGATTCAATCTTTTGAACATTTGAATGTATAAAATCCAGCCCATTAGTTGAATAATTCCAAGAAGAAAGGGAAAAATTGAAACAATAATAACCCGAGACTAGGTAGAAATAACCCCCAACAAAACAATCCCGTTGGGGGCAACCAGAATCAAGGCAACTAAAACTCCCAAGGGGACAATAATAAAAAATGACAAGGGAAGGACAAAAAAAATATTAGGACTAACTTCTCTTGCACTCTCTGTGGTGAGTATGGACATTATACACACCATTTCCCCTATATTGCCAACTTCAAACAGATGAAATAATCCATGAATGCACAATGTCCCCCAATGCTTCCTGCCCCTCAGTAGGCCCCACAACAGTACTTGCAACAACCACCTCCGATCATTTTGAAAAACCCTATTCCACACTAATTTGTGATGAATACCTAGCAAGAGGTACACCCTACCCCATAACAAATGGGGCAGTATCAAAAACTAGGTCCCATACAACCTGGAAATTTGGCTGATCATAACATCCTCCTTACTAGTAAAGAAGAGATTATTTTGCAAACACGCGGTCACCAGTATGGTGGTCCCCCTAAATATACCCCAACCACCTCAGAAATAGATCCAACTACAACCAGATCACCATTGATGATTCCACTCCCTAACACTGAACCAAACCCTCGTATACCACGTATGCCTTTACAGAGGAATGTACATAACCCTCATGCTAGGGCATCCCATAACTACAGTCTAGTCGATGACTTAGCTTAGTCTCCTGCAGCCATGTCTGTATTGGAAGTCCTCCAAAACTGTCCAACTCAATGTAAATCCTTGCTTTCCACCTTTGGGGCAGTCAACCCAGCTGATACTAGACTCATCACATTTGATCTAGGTAGTAGAGAACCATGCCTCCTCGCCCTGGTATCTTTTCAGATATTGGTTAAGATTTGGAACATCATAGTACATCGATGTATCATCGATGAAGGTGCATCCACATGCATCATGTCCAAAGTATTATGGAAGAAAATTGGCTCCCCTGAGCCAGTACCATCTGCCATCACCCTGCACGCTTATGATGGTTGATCCTCATCCCTTGAAGGGCTCTTCCAAAATGTCCATATCGAATTTGGGGGAAAAACCATCCTCAATGACATTTAATTTATCAATGCCCCACTTGATTACAATATCTTGTTTAGATGTAGCTACATGTATGCTATGAAGGCGGTAGCCTCTTTCATGTTTCGAGCGATGATGTTCCCCGACAGTGAGAAAATCATCACCATTGACCAAATCACACATTACGAGCCTATCCATTCCACCAACATTGATAACATTCTCCCCCTTATCTGTACTAGCTCAGATGCTTATTCGGTCATCGACATGGGTCCCAGAATTTTCAAGGTCCCATCCTTTCTAGGGGCATATCATGGAGCACCACTTCTTCTACACCCTTCAACACAAGTGTGTGAAGTATCTTCTAATGGAATATCCATCAGAGACACTATTCCTCCCATAGAGGCCCCTCCTCACATTGGCGTTCCACCAGTTGAAGAACTATTACCTTAGGAATTCCCTGAGAACCCCACAACACCACTTATCCCATATTCCCCCTCCCCTCCACGGGAAAATCCTGGTTTGGGAGACATTCACCCAATCCATTACCCAAATTCCCTTCTTCTACCCCCCACCTGGAATGTAAGCATTCTAGGTAGCTGCAACCCTTACCCTTCGTAACATGGTTGTTGTGTCTCTTTCATCTCCTAGATGAGCAAAACGAAGATGCTTACAAGCCCAGTTGGGTAGCTAGGCAAGACAATAGTGAATGTAGGAGTTAGAGAATCTCAAGCATAGAAAATAAACAACAAGACTAATCTAATAGCAATAAGGGAAACTAAGTTAGAGTGCATAAGAAAACTAGAATAAAAAAAAATAATAAATAACACACATGCCACCAATGGAAAGGATTATATTAGTGGAAAGAAAACACCAAAGAGAAAATGGGACATATGGGTCCCCTCTTCCTCCAAGGGAGGGCTCTTGGACCACCAATATTTGAGCTCTTCTTACAACTAGGAAACTTGAATGAAAATGGTGAAAGAATTCCAAGCCTATTCACCCAAGAGGTGGTGTGAATAGCTAAAATGAAATGGTGATTATATGCTCTTGATGAAGAAAGAGGATCCTCCAAGAGAATAGAAGCAGCATAATAGTGCAAATGAATTCCTTCAAAAAATAGTGCACCCATGGCCTCCTTTTATAGCATAGCTTTGAGGTATTATTCAACCAACCTTTAGTGTGAACAAGGGGCCCTTTAGGGCACCCTTAGGTCTTTGACCAGCCACCCATTCAAATTTAGCCAAGATTTGGGTGTCAAATCGACTTGGAATCTGAACCAGAAGTGGGTGGAAGGCCAACCAATATCATAAATGTGTCGTTCTGAGGGGTGCATGGTTTTTTGCATCCACATTCGTGCATCGTGCACATGTGCGCTTTTTTGGCGTTTCTGGATGGTGCATATGCACGTGCTCCCTGTGTAGTCATAGCGCATGCTGATTTTATAACTGGTTGTATAGTTTTGGACCTTTTGGAAATGCATTTTTTGGGTTCATGGATGGACTAATGGGTGTTTGAAGATGTTGGATTCCTGTAACCATTTGCAGATGAAATTTCAGTGATAACAGATGCCCCCTGATGTATGAGGTTAGGAGCATACGTATAGTCGAAATACATCAATGTTTCTTCTACTGAGAGTACCATTGTAAGAAAGAGTGATGAGGAGAGTGTCAAGAGTGACCCATTGGAGGGAGAGGGGAACCTGTAGGACCCAAACCTTTCACAAGGTGTGAAAAATAAATTATGTACAAACAAGGCAAGCATGCCCCATGCTCGTGTCATGTAACTCAAAAAGGGTGTAATGCAGTAACTGAAGTGGTTTGTTGGTGTAGATGACTGCAACACCCTTGGGGGCGGTTTGATGAAGGTAGAGGAAAATTATAACAGTGAACAAACTCTGAAAAGAGGTGATGATACCTCAAATAAGTGTTGATGGCACGCAGGCATTGATAGCCTATCAAATTTTAGAGGTCTTTAGAAAATATAAAAATAATGGCAATAGTCGCAAAGTAAGACCCACCACAATATGATGAAGTGTTGAAGTCAAATGTTATGGGGGTCAATGACAACATAGAGCAATGATGGTTCTCATTGTTCTATCCAAGACTCCTCATTGTGAAGAGAATGAGAGTCAAGATACTGTTGCCCATCTGGAAACTGTGTTGATGTTGACAGAAAGGGAGACATGACTCCAAGAAGAGGAGGGCTTCATGAAATCCACTGGATAACATCAGGAACTGATGAGTAATCATGTATGAAGTCAGGAAGTGATGAGACTCAAGACTGCCCTTGGTTGGGGATAAAGGTGGTGTGGAAGCAACCATAAAACTGGGCCTAATGTTAGGGGGACGACTAGGTGTGGGTTAAACTGTGCCAGAGGTGTGACAAAGTGGAAAAACTTGGAGATAAGGGGTACAAATATGGTGATATACTTGGTGTTTATGGACGATGTCAACATGAGTAGGAGATAAGGGGTTCCCCAACCAAGGGTGACAGGGGTTGCGTTGCCAGAGGAAAAAGGGTGGCCGAAGGTGATGACAAAACTCTATGTAAATGCTAGCAACAAAGGTTTTTGTACAAATTCTAAATGAATAAAGAATAATTTGGGATGAGTGTATAGACACAAAAATGGGTGCCCCAGTGTAAGATGTCCTGGCCAATGATGGTGCAAGGTGCTTGGGAAACAGGTGGAGGGTGAGGACCCCATAGGTGGGTTTTTGTATGAGGGAAGTGAACGGATGACAATCTACAGATGGGCAAACTGATTGTGGATGAAATGGGCGGTGAATGATACTACGGGAGTGCAATCAACATAGAACCATGATGAGATAACCTCGGATTCCATTGGGCAAGCTAGCAAAATGAGGAGAAGGAGTATGTGGTTGATTCTCGAAAATGTAGGAGACTAGCGGGACTCCCATCCCTAAAGGGTGAAAAAATCATGAGTGTCAAAGTGCCAAGGGGGAAAAATTACATGCCATTGTAGATCATATACCTGAAGGGGTAGTTTTGATGAATGGCAACCAAGTATCTGCACACATGAAAAATGAATACCCTACGTGAACAATATCTAAAGATAAAGAACATATAACAGTTATTCAATAATGTGTGAATATAATCATGCGTACCTGAGCATGAGTATGTAAAAAATGCTCCCCGAGGGCCTAGGATGGATGGCAGCCCAGGGAATATGAATGTATAGGTGGCAGGACCTGGGTCTCGTGGCTAAAAATAGATCAAAAAATAGATGCTCAGAGCTCCCAGAATTGAGTAGGGAAGTTTGGAAAATGGGACTATATATAACTGTAAGGCCCACATTGCCACCTCATTTGTACCTACTACCACTGTGAGTGGATGAGAGGTTTGAGAGTAGATTCGGAGTTTCTGGGAGATCGAGCCAACTAATTCAGGATCAATGAGTTTTAGGTTAGTGGTTGTATCCTCCTCCATAGTAGCTAGGGGTTTCATTTTGGGTAGGGTGTGTACGGAGGGTCGTACGAGGGATTGTATGAATGTGGGCCCCACAGTGCACAGGCGATCAAGGGTGATCCGTGCATGAGTGCGTGCCTATAAGAGAAACATGTGCACACTTAGGTACCTATAGAGGGAAAACATGAACACACTAGATGCATGCCTATTCAAACTACAGTTGTGCATACATGCACAGATGTATTGCTGACAATAGCACATGTATGCGCCGCTGTGTAATGAATAGACGCGCCATCAGGCACGTCTGTGTGTGTGACAGGGGCGCATGCATGTGCCTCTGTGTCGCCAACAGGTGCACATGAGTGCATGACTGTGGGATGAAAAGGTGTGCATATGTGCGTGCCTGTGGGGAAAACAAGCGTGCCATTGAGCCAAAGCTGGAGGGTGTGAAACTTATCTTTTTTGGAGATTTTGATGGTTTTATGGGTTGTGATGGTTGATCAAGTACTGTATATGTGGATGTAGGTGATCATTTTGAGGATGTCTATGCATTAGAGAGAGAGAGAGGGATTGGTCACGCCTGAGGGAGGCAGTGAGGAATGAGGACCCAGCGGTCCGGGACACTTTGGCAGCTTGTGGGTAGTTGAAGTTTTTTGAGTGCTCGCAGGACTACCTGCCGCAGTTCCTGCTCTTTATGTGGAGTCTGAATTTGCATTGATTCATGTTGCGTTGTGACCAGCTGGCCTTCATTGAATTTAAGGATATATATTTTCTATCTGGGCTCCCTTTTTTGGGAACCCCACTGCTGGCAGAGCCCGTGTTACCTGGGGATGGGTAGTTGGCTACCTTAGCCCGGAGGTATTGTTTGGGGGAGCACTTTATGTCAGGCTCCATGGTGAGTATTGGGGCGATAGAATTCCTTGGGCATAACTGCATGGCAATGATGATCATGAGAGTCTATAGGTCTCTCACAACTGAGTGGATCAATGGGGGTCAGTTGAGGGTGATGGAGAGGGCATTGGCTGGTGAGCATTTTGCCTGGGGGTTGATGCTCCACACCAAGATGGTAGGGCAGCTGGACAGGTGTCAAGCTGCTGACTCAGGGGAGTTCACCTTTGGGTCCATCTTGGTGGCATGGTTCTTGGAGAGGGTGCCTATGTTGTACCCTAGAGTTCTTTTGGATGCACCTGGTGTGCGAGAGTCATGGTTGAGGCATTGGGCGACTATTTTGGTTCGCCATGGTGGTGGGCAGGGAGGGCATTATTTTACAGCTGAGGCTACATGGATGTGGCATCAGATGCCACAAATCATACTGTAGTATCCATATGGTGGAATGTACTTTCAGGATGACCCAAAGATGGTGTTACCCCCGGGAGAGGTATGATGTTGTTCTTGATATTTGTAGATAGTATAGCATGTTTTGATATGTATAGATAAATGATGATGTTATCATTTGTTTGTTGTATGTGCAGATTTGGGACCTCGTGGGCGCGAGGTTGAGTTGGTTTGAGAGCCGGCTCGTCAGGGGCCGGTGAGGCCTCTGCGGGGAGAGCCACGGGCAAGAGAGAGACGGTGACAGGATGATGTTGGGGTGAGGCATGTGGGTGATGAGAGAGTGACCAGTAGGTGTCGTTTTGATGATCTGGGTGCAGGGCAATCACATGTTCCTCCAACTGGAGTCGAGGGAGAGTTTGCATATTTTCGCCGCCGCCTAGAGGTGGTACTATAGGGGGTACCTGAGGGGATGTGGTTACGTATCCAAGATGAGGGGATCTTGGAGCATTGTATTGGGATTTTGGTAGAATTGCGGACCTTGATCCACAGGGAAATAGTAGCGATAGCAGCGATGACTAGGCAGTTTCCCCCAGGGCCTGAGGGACCGATAGATGGAGGGGTACCTCCTCCAGAGAGGAGACTAGGTGGCGGTGTGCTAGAGGTGCCATGAGGGCCTCTAGATATGTATTTTTGTATTTATATAGGCTAGTGAGCCCATTTTGTATATGATGTGGTGACACCAGTTTTGTATCTATAGGGGTGAGGTGGTTCACCGACCTACGGATGTTGTATATGCAATCACATGCTCCTCCAACTGGAGTCGAGGGAGAGTTTGCATATTTTCGCCGCCTCCTAGAGGTGGTACTACAGGGGGTACCTGAGGGGATGTGGTTACGTATCCAAGATGAGGGGATCTTGGAGAATTGTATTGGGCTTTCGGCAGAGTTGCGGACCTTGATCCACAGGGCAACAGTAGCGAGAGCAGCGATGACTAGGCAGTTTCCCCCAGGGCCTGAGGGACCGATAGATGGAGGGGTACCTCCTCCAGAGAGGAGACTAGGTGGTGGTGTGCTAGAGGTGCCATGAGGGCCTCTAGATATGTATTTTTGTATTTATATAGGCTAGTGAGCCCATTTTGTATACGATGTGGTGACACTAGTTTTGTATCTATAGGGGTGAGGTGGTTCACCGACCTATGGATGTTGTATATGCACTATTTTTTGTAAACACTGATGGCACATTGACCGACATATATATATGATATGCTTTTTGGGATCTTTGTGATGTTCACATGTGTTGATGTTTTTAATGTTTTTTTAGGATGTCGAATCTATATGCTGTGACAGACTCTTGATGATTTATGTGTGAATAGTGGTGTCTTGATGTGATAAATGTCAATCCAAAAATAGGTTAGCCATATTATCTGCTATTTGATTAAATTGTCTTGGAATATGTGTAAATGTAATTGAAGAAAAATGTCGAGATAAGAGTCTAACTTGTAGGTATTTGCGGAAGAGGTAAGGATCATAGAAACGGTACACATTGTTGAGCTGGAGGACACAAGTTGAGAATCTAAAAAGATGCTAAGGTGACGAATGCGGCGGTGACTGGCCTCAGTGAGGAGGCCAATAATGGCTGTGTACATTGCTTGGTTGTTGGTTACTGAGCCCAAACATATGCCATTGGAGTGGAGTAGTACGTGTGAGGGGGTATAGAGGGCCCAAGCAACCGAAGCGAGATTCTGTGTCCATCGGCTCACTCCGTTAGTGTAACTGATGTGGTAGGCCAATGGAGGAGGCATATGTCAATAACAAAAATGGTAGATCAGACATAAGGCATGGAAAAGGAATATTAAAAACTCTACAAAAGCATACAAAAATAAAAATCCTAGCGTAGAATGGCTACGCTCAGGCGTAATTTTTTTTTAAGTACAACCTGTTGATGGGTTCTTTGAGAGGGTGGCCTTCAGGAGAGGCCAACATGTATGTTCCTTTAGTGAGGCAATGTTGGATGATGTAGGGTCCATGCCATAACGATTCAAACTTTCCATGGCCAAGGGTATCATGAGCGATATTGTAGGCAAGGATGAGATCTCCTTTGCTAAATGAGCGAAGATTGACATGGCAGTCAAAGGTGGCCTTCGATCATTTTTTAGTTTCCTCATTGTTCTGTAATGAAGACCGATGATCTTCATCCAGTGACTCTCATTTTAGCAAGCGCCGCTCCATTGGAGAAGTGTTTAGTAATAGCTCAATAGCGGTGCGCAATGTGGGAATTTCACACTCGATGGGAAGAGTGGCTTAGACCCCATGGACAAGATGAAAAGGTGTGAAGCTAGTGGAAGTTTTAACTATCGTGTGATAAGCCCATAGTGCAGAGAACAACATATGGTGCCAATTGGTCTTATGTTTTTTAAGCATGCGCTGTAACATGGTTTTGAGGACCTTGTTGATTGCTTCTACCTGTCCATTAGATTGAGCGTAGTATGGGGAGGCAAACTCATGGGAGAAGCCTAACCTAGAAGAGAGTTCGACAAAGATCTCATTCTCGAAGTGTTTGTCGTGATTGGAGACTAATTGTAATGGGACTCTGAAGTGGGTGATGACATGGCTAAAGAAAAAACACGTTGTGGTTTCAGTGGTGTTGTTGAAGGTAGGCATAGCTTTGGCCCACTTGGTGAAGTAATCAACTGCCACAACGATATATTTGTGTCTGTTGCTAGACGACAAGTTGCAAGTCATGAAGTCGATGCCCCTTTTGCAGAAGGGGATAGCAGTGATGACTGGGTGGAGAAGAGCGGGTGGCGCTCGTGCTTTATTGGTGTATAGTTGAAATTTATCGCATCGTTTCACTGCGTGGATGCAGTCGTGAGACAACGTGGGCCAAAAGTAGCCTTCTCAGATGATTTTTTGGGTGGTGGAAATCCCTAAGAGGTGGCCCCTGCAGGCACCACTGTGGCAGTCATTCAAGACTCTACTGGCTTCATCGATGGTTAAACATTGACTGAGGATGGTGTTGACCCCACATCGATACAAAATGTCTTCAATCAGGAGGTAGCAAAGAGCTTGGTGGTGAATGCACCAATGATCGTCACGAGAGAGGTGAGGTCCAAATTTTTGCATCTGAAGGTAGACGAGAAGGTCGCCATACTAGGGGTCATCCAAGGAGATATGGAATAGGTTCTCATCAGAGAAATCTGTATTGACGAGGGAAGTTGTGGAATCTGATGGAAATGTTATGATCAGTTCAGTGAGAATGAGTGCTTTCTTTCTTTTTGGAGTTGAAAAATCTATATCATATTCCTAAAGGATGACGATCCATCGGGTGAATTTACCATTAATTTGTCATCGACTAAGCAAGTACTGCATTGGGTTGGAATCTGCCATGACATTGGTAGTGCGAAGAAAGATGTAATGGCGTAGTTTTTGGACTGCGAGGGTGATCTTCTCTTCATGATTAGACTTCAGGGGTGGTCCTAAAAGGTTTTTACTGATTTAGTAAACTACATGCTCTCAGCCATCATCCCCTAGTTGTACAAGAAATCCTACTATAGAGATGGTTGAGGTCGATAAGTAGAGGATATAGTCACGATCATAGTCGGGTGGACTAATCAAAGGGGTGTTGGAGAGTGCTTCTTTCAAATCATCGAAAGATCCTTGGGCATGTTCATCCCACCAAAATGGGATATCATGATGCAGTAGGTGTAGGAAATCATGTGCACGAGTGGCGTAGTCTAGAAAAAAGTGTCGTAAAAAGTTGCCTTTACCTTGTAGGCTCTGTACTTGGTGTAAATTCCGAGGTGGTGAAATTTATGTGATGGATTGGAACTTGAAGGGGTCCATTGTGATGCTATGTTGGGAAACAATGAACCCGAGGAGGCATCTGGTGGTGACGTAGAATACACACTAAGAGGATTCAAGAAGATATTGTACTGATGGCACCATTGAAAGACAACTCGTAAGTCATCTAAATGCTCTGTTCGCTTCTTCAAGCGAGTGGTGAGGTCGTCTAAGTAAGCGAGGATGATGCAGGTGAGATTGTGGAAAACATAGGTCATGGCTCATTGGAATGTTGCACTGATGTTTTTGAGTCCAAAGGGCATGAATCGATACACAAAAGTGCCCCATGGGGTGGTAAACGCAGTTTTATACTAATCCGCTGGGTGGATCTATATTTGATTGTAGCCATAGAATCTGTCCATGAAGGACAAGGCCTCATGGCCAGTGAAGTCATCGATAATCTGGTTGATGAAAGGTGTAGGAAATGTGTCTTTGGGACAAGCGTGATTGAGATCACAAAAGTCTGTACAGATGCGAATAGTTCCTTGTTTTTTGTTGATGGGAACAAGGTTGGAAACCCATGATGTGTAAGTGATAGGGTATATGAATCTTGTCACATGTAGTTTGTCAATTTCTTTTTTGATGGCCACTACTATGGATGGGTTGTTTCAGGATTAATCCGTAAGTGCGGACACGAACCGATCTCCCTAGATCCACCTGGATCTAGAACAAAACAGAACAGAATACTACTCTTTCCCTAGATCTAGCCTATTGAGTGAACTAAGAGATAAGGATCATAAGCATACCTTGTAAACGCTTTCCTAGGTCTCTGTTTTTCCAAGCTTTGCTCCAATGCTCTTGCTCCGTTAAGATCACAATAGAACAAACCAATCAAAGTAAAGGCAAATTAATACATTCAACAGCTAGTCTATACATGTGATCAAGGAATCATGTAATAAAGTGACATCATCTTTATGGGAAAGGGA